>JAPKLY010000011.1:659740-724373 GCA_026898435.1 Prunella vulgaris
TTCCTCTGGAATTTAATTGCTTTAGGAAGCAATGTTTTCCTCTGGAATTTAATTGCTTTAGGAAGCAATTTTTTCCTATGGAATTTTAATTCTCCTATACTAATTCTGTAAAGAATTAATTTTTATCTATGCAAGATTAATTTATTTGAGACCTACCCAAATTATAAAGCTTAATCTAATTAATTGGGCTCAAATGGAATAATTTGCCCAAAAACTTAGTTGATGTCGCTGGCCTTTGTTCCTTCATCTTTAGCAGCTAAATAATTAGGCCTTAGAACATAATTAGGTCCAAGTTATTTAATCAAGCGCAATCCGTTGAGCAACCCATTTTGTGCAAGGAGTAATTGATAAAATTGAAAATCGTGTTGCGGGTGTGGCTCAAAATGGCAGTAAGATGGACTTGGTCAATCTATGCTGCTGTATATAGGCCCAAGTGCTAATATCGGCCAAAATTCAATCCGAGCCTTTTATTCCTTCAGCAAGCTCTTTTCCAATTTTTTTTTTTTTTTTTTTATTCTGGTCAACATTGGTGGCTAGACTTTTTTTTTTTTTTTTTTAGTCGACCAGGGCTATTATTGCGAACAATATATATGCACAAACAACAGTACATCAGTATATGTATAATATGAAAATGGTGCATACCTTAGTCACGGAGATAACCGCCATTTGAATGGGTCAAAGCTTTCCTCTTCTTATCAGCTTCTTTTGGCGAGGAGCTTTCCTCTTCTTATCAGCTTCTTTTGGCGAACACCTCGTGGGAGCGAGCAACTCTCATTGAGAAGGGCGTATCCACGAACCGGCGAACAGCTTCAAGGGTGATTAAACGATTATTTTAAATTGAAAAGAAACCCACCGCTTGACTTGGTCAAAAACGTAACCACCGCTTGACATGGTCAAAAGGTGCAGTTCACATATATCCATCCGCCTCACGAAGGTTGCGACTCCCACGAACGGAAGCCTGCCGAGATGCAGTGGAGCCCAACTGATATTATGGCGGTGGTTGTCGGCGTACGAAAATGTTGGTGTCTCGGTCGTCGGCTGTTTTAAAGAAGTAAACAAAGTAGAAGGCAGGTGACGGCGCGACTGGTGGAGTTGATCAGCTTCACTTGCAGTGACAGTGAAGCTGGACATCAATGGTGGAAACAACCTGGAAACAGGGGAGTCCGATCTATGCGGCGGTTGCCGTGATGAACGTCAGCGTGAGAAGATGATAACGCCTCGACCACCGACGGCGTAGATGGGCAAACGACGAGAGATGGTGGCGCTGCTCCGTTGGGTCTCATCTGCCTCCGATTACATGCGTTGCAGAATTTTTATTTCTGGAGTTTGAAAATATTTTTTCATCAGCACGTCTTCTCTGCAACCTTTTTCATAAAAAATTCTTCAAAATTTTTCTTCAGACGGAGGTTCGAAGCGCCCTTCCTCTAGCGCCAAATTGTTGATGTAATTTTCGCAAGCGCGATAATGTGGCTATAATAACATCGATTACATCAATAATATGCTGAAATAGAAGTATATGTGAAGTTTTATATGTAAGCAGGTAGGTCGTTTATATAAGCACGTCGTTAGGAGGTAAAATTTCGTATCCCTTATTCGAATGAATTCGATTACATTATAAAGGAAATACAAGCTGCTGGATCGTCACCAGCCTGCTTCATCATAAGCTGCTGATCAGCAGCCTGTTTCACTAGAAGCTGCTGAACAGCTACCTGCTTCACTATAAGCTGCTGACTCGTCACCAGCTTAACAACTGACGACTCGTCAGAGCGTTCTTCAATCTGGCTCTTTCTCTGTGCTCGATCAATTCTTCTGGACACGTCAATCCGGACTTGATTAATTACTTCCTTAAGCACGCACGTCGATTATTTTATCAACAATGTGAAAATTAAAAAATAAATAAAAAGGTAATTAAATGTGTTTACGCTAGTGTGGTAAATTTTCACGTGCTCCGATGAACTAAGTCATTAGATGCCGGTCGAAAATAAAAGAACACGTATCGAATTGAAATTTCGTAAAATAAATAAATGAGAAGGTTGGGCCAAGATTTCATTAATGGCCCATAACGTATATCTAAACCTAAAAATTCAGAAAATCACTTATGCACATTGTACCATCATCTATTATACTCTTGTAGTCTTGTTCTCTTCCTCAGTCATTACCACGGATTTTCAGCGGCCAGACATTGCTGTTTCCTCCACCTCAACCGCCGCCTCCTCCCACGCCTGTGCGCTACATCAGACACAGTCGCAGCCTCGCCTCCTCGCTACCACCCGCGACGCACCCCCTGCCATCCACGCCACGCTGTCAACTGGAGGTATAATTGAATCTGATTATATTTTATTAGGGTTTCAAAATTATTTTTGCAAGTGTGGGCTCAATATTTTTTGCAAACGTTTTGCGATTTGTGACTAAAAATTAGGCGTCCCCGTGAATATACAAAAAAAATAAAAAATTAGATTATGATGGTTTAAAGATGAATGTTTACTTTAAATACCTTTTTTTCATTTTATCTCGTCCCATCATTTTTCTTTTTTAATTTTTTCTCAACCCTTATCACATCTCTCCCCACCAAATTAGCCCTACAAATAATGGGACACATCTCATCTTCAAGGCGTAGAAGTTCAAAATTGGTAAAAGAACATGGCTAGGGGGCTGATTAATTTTTTAAAATTTATTTTAAAAATATGAGTTAAAATATAGACTTAGAGCCGCCTATAGAATTACCAATTTTACTTAATATTGGGTTGAGAATGGCCGCCTTAACCAATTTTTTTATCAATCATTTATGGTACCATCTCAAATAAATTTTTTGTCTAAATACAAATATAAAACATGATTATTCTTTATAGAAAGAGAGAGACAAAATATATTACTCTATTTCCATATAACTTTTTCATGGCAGAACATGTTCTGCACGTAAATGGGCCGTTCAATTAATGGCCAACGTATACGAGCCCAAATGCGAATGGGCCGAACATAGAAGAGCGTGCCTAAAAGCTTGGGACTTTTCTTCCTTTTTTGGTCGTTAAGAGGCTTCTCCGTGCGCAGTCAGATTTTACCCCAGAACTGTGAATCAGACTACGATTCGTTGATTTTCTTTTCGGATTATCGTTTTCTTCTCGGCTGCAAGTGAGTTGGATTCAGTTTTTCGATCGCGTTTGCCGATCATTGATTCCGGCAATGGCGACACTCATGCTTAGCCGTAGAGTATCGTCTCGATTACAAACAACGACGTATTTTGGAGCGAGCTTCAGATGGTACTCCTCATCCTTCAGAGAAGAAAGAGACACGTTTGGCCCCATTCAAGTTCCCAACGACAAGTCAGTGCCTTACTTTCTTCGTTTCTTGCTTTTTGTTCCCCTTTCTGAAGCAGTTTTTTGTCGCCTCGAGTTTATTAGTTTAATTTGATTGATTTTCATTTTATCTTACAGTGAAGTCATGATCCCTGATAATATGTGTTAATGTGTATGCGTGTGATTGAATATATGTATTTGAACTTAAATTCTAGCGTTTTTGCCACATTTATTAGAGTAGAGCATGTGCTCTGCTTTGATAATACTAGGCTGGGGTGTTCCAACAATCTGCTAAATCTTATCCCAGTAGTCAGTAGATCCATAACATTCTTTTGTTGTCCAGGAGGATCAACTTCATCTTGAATATGTGTTGAAACCGGCATAGACAACTTTGTTCAATAGATGTTAGCTTTGAATCTTTCATGTTAACGCCTATAAACATTTTTATGGTGGCCTGAGATGTTGCTTGTTCACAAAAGAGAGCTTGCTAAGATGAAGTTACGTGGCTGGATTAGATTCCTTAATCATATGAAAACTTATACTAGTATGATATCACCATTCTTACAAAGAGTTGTCATCATCTTCTTTATATACTTTAGTTGACCTTACATTCTTTTTGATTCACTCAGATTATGGGGTGCCCAGACTCAAAGATCGTTGCAGAACTTTGAAATAGGAGGCGAGAGGGAAAGGATGCCTGAACCAATTGTACGTGCATTTGGGATTCTTAAGAAATGTGCTGCAAAGGTAAAATGCTAACTTTTAGCAATTTCTTCATAGATAGAATGTACTGGGTTTACTGTAGCATCCTTTCAGTTTTTCTTACTTCTATTCATAATTCAAGATTCTGTGCATTGTGTCTAGCTGCAATGACAATACCCTATGCAATAGAACAAATGAAGAGAAACTATTATCTCAATTTTTTCATTGCATTTTACTTTGCAGGTAAACATGGAGTATGGTCTCGACCCTTCCATAGGGAAAGCAATTATGCAAGCTGCACAAGAAGTAGCTGAGGGAAAATTAAACGATCATTTCCCCTTGGTTGTTTGGCAAACTGGCAGTGGTACTCAGAGCAACATGAATGCCAATGAGGTATTCACTAATTCATAAACTTTCTCCTTCTAGTCAAGTAAAATTTAGTTTTCTGCTTGTCTGGTGCCACATGTTTCTATTAGTTTAGAACTTTGAGTTGTATGTGACATTATTAATTCATCCTAGGTAGCATATGGTGAGCTCTAAGAAGCTTCTTGTTTAAGTAAAAAATATTTTCATGCTCAGTATAAGATTAGCGAGATGCATCATGCATTTGCAAACTTATTGTTCCTTTTTGAAATAAATTGCTTCTTTGTTATTGTTTTATGTTTCGTTTTTTATTTCTATGGGGGAGGGGTAAACAAACAAGCTTTTCCACTTGTGTTTTGAGGGAAAAAAGGGGGAGAATTTGTTCAGGACCTCCAAATGGATATATTTTTTTTATAGCAGAAAGATGATTGGTACAATGCCTTGGGGTTTCTTTGTCCCATCCTTTGTTTTCAGGTGATTGGTTTCCCTTTTTCCAATCGTTGCCTCCCATCACTTTAATAGTTGCTGGTGATAAGTCTACAAATAATTTTTTTATCATCTGTATTAATATAAATAGCAAGGGTGCAAATGGCGCTTAAAGGTCGTCGGGCGGTCGAGTGCCGCCAAGCGCCTAGACGTCCTAGGCGGTGCCAATGTTTTCTTATTTTTTTATTAATATTAATTTTTTCTAAACATATATTAATAAAAATATACATTATATGAAATAACCATTACAAAATATAATAAGTCAATAAAATGTTAAAAACTATCATAATACGACGTTATCCAACTATTAAATGAAACACAACAAGAGCAAAATACATAGTACGAATAAATTATGAAGTAGTTCAATTAAACTTCTATCATATATTAATTTAGTAAACTAGTTTTTATTTTTTTTAATTTTAGTTCTAACTTTTAAGTTGAAATAAAAATTAAAAAAGAAGTGTAATGGCCGTCTAGGCGGTACCAATGTGGCTTCGGCGGTTGCCTAGGTGGCCTCGGCAGTGCCAAATGTGTTGGCGGATTTTTCTCGGCGATTTGACCTTGGCATTGGTGGCCGAATGCCTTCAAGCGCCTAGGCGGTCTCGGAGACCGCCATTTACATCTATGATAAATAGGCATCATTATTCAATGCAGCGTCTAGGTTATCTTTGTTTGTCCATGTAGGATTAAGGAAGCACAGTTTATCTGACAGGTTATTGCTAATAGAGCTGCTGAAATTCTTGGCCACAAGCGTGGTGAAAAGTTTGTTCATCCAAACGACCATGTGAACAGATCGCAATCTTCTAATGACACATTTCCGACTGTAAGCCTCTTGCGAGAAAACTATTTTTTCAGTTTGTTCATAACTGCCAGAAGTATAGCTGGTCATTTGCTTTTGGTTTGTCTTGTCCAAAGGTAATGCACATTGCAGCTGCAACAGAGATTAACTCAAGATTGATACCAAAATTGAAACAGCTACATGGGACACTACATTCTAAGGTTTTAACTGAAACTTTTAACTATGCTTCTTACAGTGAAATCTGATTCGCACTGTCTTTTCTTTGTCCCCTTTGATTTTTATGTTTCTTTCGTCTATTTCTGTTAATGTGTTATGCAGTTATTTAGATGTTGATCTAATCTTGGCATTTATTGGTATTTTGTTGTCCAATACTTAACAAATTACTGGATTAGCTATTCATGTTGCATTAGCTATAGCACTAATACAGAGATGATAACTGCTTTCGACGACTTGATCTCCTTTGAAATATTTTTCAGACTATTGAGTTCAAGGACATTGTAAAAATTGGTCGTACACACACACAAGACGCTACACCTTTGACACTTGGACAAGAATTTAGTGGCTATACCACACAGGTAAGCATTTTTTTTAACATTCAGTCAAGTCCTGAGGCTGCCAAAATAATTAAAAGCAATTATATAATTGTGTCTCTTATTTCAGGTGAAGTATGGAATTGACCGAGTCTTATGCACCCTTCCTCGCATGTATCAGGTATTTGATTGCATCATTCGACTTGTGTTCCTGTTTTTCCACTTCTTTTGCTTTTTCATTTGGATCTTTAAGAATTTGGAAAACGTCTGCAGCTCGCACAGGGGGGTACTGCCGTAGGCACTGGTTTGAACACAAAGAGAGGGTAAGAAAAGTAAAGTATTACTTCAATGTGTTGCATATTTCCACTTGCCTACTTTGTGTTCTTCAACTATATTTATTTCCTTTTTTTAAGTGTTTGTTTCTTATTGATATATTGTGAAGTTCCCCTTTTTATTCCGTTATACTCGAGAAACTGTCTCTTGTCAGGTTTGATGTAAAGATTGCCGCAGCAGTGGCTGAGGAAACTAATTTGCCATTTGTGACTGCTGAAAACAAATTTGAAGCACTGGTAAATCTCTCATTCTGAAGTTTGCCCGTCTGTTAACTTTGTTCAGAGCAAGTTTTCTTATTGCAAATATACATCTTCACGAGTTTCTATATGGTATCTGCTCAGAAATATCTACGTTAATATTTGTCTCTCTTTATGTTGTGTTGATAGGCTGCACATGATGCTTTTATTGAAACAAGTGGTTCCCTTAATACAATTGCTACTTCTCTCATGAAGATAGCAAACGATATACGTTTCTTAGGAAGGTACTTTAGATCTGGGATTTTCCTCCAATACCTTTACTTTGTAGCTGTTAGTTTTTCTCACATCGTCTCTTATACACAGTGGTCCACGCTGTGGTCTAGGAGAACTCATCCTTCCTGAAAATGAACCTGGTAGCAGTATAATGCCGGTAATGTGTTTCCTCATTTCATTTATTAGAAACATGGTAGTGTCGGTAATTGGGATAAATTACAAAACCATCTTTGAAGTTTTACCTATTTATTGAAAACCATACTAAGTATTGAAATCACAAATAATCCCATGAGGTATCACAAACATCCCCTTGAGGTCTGTGTTTCTCCAAAACTTTCTCAGTTGTTGGAATTGGTGAAATAGAAGCAAAGCTCTAAGGAGATATTTGTAAGTTACACACTTTAGTGGGGCCTATTCCCCCCGTACTGTGGTGAATAGGTCCAACCTCAAGGGCAGGTTCTGTAATTATTCCTTATTATTTTATCTGTAGTGATTGATATTAACTGTTTCATATTACTCGTAAATTTCAGGGGAAGGTGAACCCTACCCAGTGTGAGGCCCTTACAATGGTCTGTGCTCAGGTAATAACATTTTAATGAGATAAAAGAAGTCATATCATTAAACAAGAACGCTTTTTCTCATGCTCCTTTACTTTCCAGGTCATGGGCAATCATGTGTCAATTACAGTTGGCGGATCCAATGGTCATTTTGAACTGAATGTATTTAAGCCCGTCATCGCCAGTAATTTATTACATGTATGATATGCCATTTGTTATTCTAAGTCATTTCTTTCCATTTATTGAAACATCCTCTACAGGCTGGTCTCTTATTGTTAATTTGATGAAATTTCAATGTCCTTGCTGTGTGAAAAGAGGAACTATTTTGTGGTCCCATTTTTTTCTTTCTTTCATCTGAATCCCTTTTACCCCAAAACCAAACTAATCTCTCTCTCTACCTGGGAAACAAGCACGACTTTGCTGTGTGGTGCTACTTATTTGCTAGTCCGAAATTTGAACTTTATATGTGCATATATATATATATATATATATATATATATATGTACATATGTAGCTTGTTTAATTGAAATAACCTTTTCTGATCATTATTTTCTTTCCGTGATTAGTCCTTGAGATTGCTTGCGGATGCCTCTGCTTCCTTTGAAAAGAATTGTGTCAGGGGAATTCAAGCCAATAGAGAGAGAATTTCTAAACTGTTGCATGAGGTAAGTCACCACTCACCACTTGCAAATGATTCAAATATTTTGATTGTATCTGAATCCTTAACACATCCCCCCCATTTTTTTTTGAATTGCAGTCGCTCATGCTTGTTACGTCTTTGAATCCAGTAAGTTTTAATATTTTAACATCTCTCTCTCTCTCTGTATACACACACACACACACATATATATATGTATAGAAATATGCATGCGTGTATATATGTGTATATACATCACTGCTAATTTTGCTTCTTACTGAATCCTGCTGTGCATTCTAGAAAATTGGGTATGATAATGCTGCAAAAGTTGCCAAGACAGCTCACAAGGAGGGATGTACCTTGAAGGTTTGTTTCTTACTCTGTAAAATTTTCATCTTCCCTGTGTGTATTGGATGTCTTTAATACACTGCCATCTCTAGATTTTCACCTCATCCATCTTGTTTTCTGTGAAATTAACTCTTCGTCTTGCCCACACTATCGTTCTACTGGCCTTTTCTAGAAAATGGTTGCATATAGTATTGACTTGGGTTCTGGTTGAGCAGGAGGCTGCCTTAAAACTTGGGGTGCTCAATTCAGAAGAATTCGATACCCTTGTGGTCCCTGAAAAGATGATCGGCCCCTCTGACTAAACCAATTTGGCACCACATCTTTAAAACACATGCTGAAAAGTTCAAGAGTCGAACTTTTTCGTCTGGAGGTTCTTATATTGTTGAGGTTTTCGCCACTTGTCTTTAGATTTCCCGAACTATATAGGTTGTTAGTGAGAAGGCCTCCCCATTCTTCCAATTGCTGCTGCAGCATTGCTGCCAGAATAAATGCATTTCTGATATTGACTAGCATAGGCGTACGTCTGTCGCATGATTTTTTCAAATGATATCTGCAAAGACGCCATCTTAAATAAATCAGTAGCTATGCTGTGAATGTATCCTTTCCAATTGATGGGCATTTTATTTTTTATTTTTTAATGCTTTTAATACGTGTTGCGCGTGGTGCTTGGTAGAGGAAGAAATTGTTTGACAAGAAAAAACACTAGTTGAAATTATTTTGGCCATTATTTCTATTGCTCTGTTATTCAAAATGTTTAATTTATTAATGTAAAATGTACAAATAAAATCAAATTTCAATTTATTTTTTCCTATAACACCAGTAATTATATGAGAGGCTAATTATCTGACTTTTTTTTTTCTTTTACAAATTAATTCTACTTTTATTCCATATGAATTTGCACTTTAAGTGGTTGTACATTTCAAGGTAAAAGATATTTGTTCTTAATTGTGATTTTGTTCAGTTCTTGGTAATCTATACACATTCTCAACTTACAACCTTTCTTTCAAACGAATAGAGTTTGTGCTCTCTAAGGTAATAAACTAGGACGGATGAAATCTTCTCTAGTAGTTCTTGCAATTGCATTTTTAGTTCTTTCAATTCAATATGCACCATTTAATACGGTGATCTAGAAATAGGAGACACTCTTGGTTACAAATTTCAATTTCACAGTCTGGTGGCAATCTCGTAAGATCATCTGGAAATACATAAGGATACTCTCGCACAACTGGCACATCACTAACAGTAGAACATTGTTACCCTGCAATACACATTACACTTATCAAAATAACCTTCACAACCACTTTTTAGTAATTTTCATGCTTTAGCAATTAATATCGTAGGAAATCTGAAGCGTTTCTTCGCTCCGATATAAAAGAAAAATGACAAAAATTTATATACAAATTTCTACGGATCTAAGATCCATAGAAATATTCATTTTCGAAAATTCGCTGGACTAAACCGGGTCAGGTCGAATTTGAGTATTTTTTTCCAAAATTCGCGCAGCATGTGATTTCGCTCCCAGATATGTTACAGTTTGAGCAAATGCATGTTACTTTAAGGCAAAACGTGTGTTACAACCAGATTAAATGTTGTTTCCTACACATATTCATTTATTTTTGTAGAAGTAAATATTTTTCACACAATGTAACACATGTATATGTTACATTGTATGTGTAACATATATTTATTCTTAATAAAAATACATTTTATCCTATAGTAACACATATATGCTCATATAATAACACAAATTGAGGAACAAATATGTGTTACAATTAGAGTAAATATGTATTACTGCAAATTTATGTTACAATTGGAGTAAATTTTTGTTACTGCAAATGTATGTTACATCTAGAGTAAATGTGTGTTACAATTAGAGTAAATGTGTGTTACTGCAATTGTATGTTACAATTAGAGTAAATGTGTGTTACTGCAAATATGTGTTACAATTAGAGTAAATGTGTGTTACTGCAAGATCAAATGTGTGTTACTGTATACACAAACATTTATTTATCCTTATAAAAATATATATTATATTTTATATAACATATATAAGGTATTAAATGTTGTATTAAGTACATGAATAACATATTATTAACATAAATCAACAAAGAGAATAAAAAATAAATTAAGTAACACATATTTATACTTGCAGAAATACATATTTTCTTTATAGTTACTTGAAAAGTACAAAAAAAATCTTTTAAGAATTAGTAACACAGATTTTGTCTAATTGTAACACGGCTTTGCCCAAATTGTAACATACTTGGGAGCAAAAAAACCTGGAACTACAAGTTGCCCGAATTTTGGAAAAAAATGTCCAAATCTGACCCGACCAGGTTTAGATCCGCGAATTTTTCAAAAATGCATATTTCTACGGTAGAAATTTCTACACAAGTGTTGCTCAAGAAAAAAAGATTATTCACCTCCGGCTGAAATGCAATACTCGTTTTTGATAGTCAATTTTAGTACCATATGTTGATAATTAATCCACACACAATTTCACATCAAAATTATTCATGTCCAGCACAATCAAATCAACATTTAGTTATATGTCTTTTTTAGAAACAATACGTTCTCGTAGAATCTGATTGGTTAGGTTAGGTTAAGTATTCTACCCAGTTTTCTTACATATTCAGTGGATGCATATGAATGTAGCCCCAGAATCTAATAACACATAAGTTGAAATGCCAAACATAGAAAACTTAGTGGTGAAAAATGGATTTTCTTCTACATCTTCCTTAGTCAAGGTGAAAACTCGTGTTGGAGCCTTCCATGTTCTCTTTGCTTGGTCGGGCACATATTAGCCATATTGTTGGGACAATCTGAGTATTTTGATTAGATCCCAAGACCCCTGATGATTTGCCTAAGTACAGTTGTCAGGATTGTCTAGATCAGGATTAGTCAGGTTAGGAATTCAGTTCAGGGGGAACGCGTTGAAGACTGAAGAATATTGAAGTCGACCCAATTTCCTAAAGTTAGATATGCAATTCACCCTGAAGAGGTCAGAGTCAGTCTGAAGATCGCCTGAACTGAAGCTGAAGACCGAAGATATGAAGATCCATCCTGAAGACAATCTGGAAGTTTCCACTGACTGATGTTTCTACTGAGTACAAGCATGCTCAGGTCAGAACTTAGTCAGTGAAGGGCATGGTAACCTATCCGGCTGAGCTTAATGCTCATAAGACTTGGCTTGGGCATTGTATCATTTACTGATACACGTTAGTCCGAAGCAAAAAGGTTACTTGTGCTATGGGACAGTTAACATTTATGTTAACACACCTGAGACAAAAAGAATGTCAGTGGACTCTGTTGATGTTGACGAAAAATATTATGCAATGTATTGCCATCATTTTAGACAACATCAGAATTCGCCCTTTCTACTAACTTTCCTAATGATTTTTCCATGTTATGTTATTTGTCTAGGCATGGCAGTTGAAGACGTGAAGATCCCAGAAGGTTCCAGAACGTCAGACGGTTCCATAGCTTGAGTAGAGGAATATCCACTAACTTGGAAGTTATCAATCATGGGTGGTTATTTTGAAGCCCACTACTTGGCTTCATTGTGGAGTGGAGAGCTCGATTATCACGTCTATAAATAGAGCACCATTTCATTATTTTTTGTATGACCAAAAAGTGTAATTTAGAGTTGAACGGATCATGTGTCATTCACTAGATTTTAGGTTATACACGGTTCATCAGAATGTTGGGAACATGAGTCTTGGCATTGTTCACAACATTTATTATTTGATCTAACAATCCGTTCGGCTGAACGTAGATGTGTTAGGTTTTGTTTAGGTCTATTTTTATAGGTCTTGTTTAGATCCTTGTGCGATCTTGTGTAGGTCTTGCGCGGCCTTGAATTTAGGTTTCTTGTGTAAATCTTGTATTTATCTCACTACAAGTTATAGTGAAGTTTTCCTGCTAATGAAGCAGCATAGTCTATACATTTTGTATAGCCTATGAAAATTTTGATATCCCTTTACAAAAGTGTGCGTTTAAGTCTTCCGCTGTTTAGTGTTGTCTTTTATGTTCTCGACATTTTTAACAACACTTCTCTAAAACATTTTCAATCTCACGCACCAGCACCTACAAGTGGCATCAGAGCCACAAACTAGACACACTTAGTTTAAGATCCTGTGTTTGTGTATTTTTGCAATGGAATATCCATTAACTCCCGCACTAAAACCTCCTATCTTAGATGACTCCAATTATTCATATTGGAAACCAAAGATGATGATGTATATCAAGTCTCTTGATGAAAGAGCATGGAGGAGTGTACTATACGGTTGGACACAGCCTCTACATCCAGCCGATGATGATCATGAAGCCCGTGCCAAACGAGAAATTGAATGGACAAATGATGAGGTAACAGTTGCTAACTACAATTCGAAAGCCCTTAATGCAATATTTACATCAACCGATGTATCTATGTTTAAGATCATTTCGAATTGTGTGTCAGCAAAAGATGCTTGGGACCGTTTGCAAGAACATTGCGAAGGTTCTGAGAGTGTTCGTAGAACTAAGCTTAGAATGTTAGGTACAAAATTTGAAAATCTTAAAATGAAAGATGATGAAGATATATCTTCGTATAGTGAAAGGATCACTGAGATTTCTAATGAATCACATTCATTGGGTGAACCTATCTCTAATACAAGATTAGTCCATAAGGTTTTAAGAACCGTACCAAAACGTTTTGATGCAAAAATTTGTGCTATTGAAGAAGCCAAAAACACTGATCTTATAAGTCTTAATGAATTGATTAGTATTTTAAAAACTTATGAGATGAATTTTGAGCAAAGAGATGAAGTTAATTCTGATAAAAAGGTTGTTGCTTTGAAAAATGATGCTTCTAGTTCTAAAAACATTTCTTTTGTTACTGAAGTTGATTCGGATGATGAATGTTCTGAAATATGTTCCGACACTTCCGATAACATTTCTTTATTAACCAAGCAGTTCAATTCATTTTTGAAAAATATAGCTAATAGGTTAAAAGCAAATGTTCAGAATAGGAATCAAGGTACTTCTACTCCTAAAATGTTTGAATAGAAAGAAAGTTTTGATAGATCGAAACAGTTTAATAGGAGTAATAAACCTAAATTCGATCCCGAGTATAGAAAGATTGTTAGGTGTGATGCATATACTGGATATGGTCATTATGCTAATGAATGTGCTAACACCTTGATTAGAAAGAAATTGAATTTTAATACTACCTTGAGTGATGATTCTGATAATGAACCTGACATTGAAAAAAATGAAGAATTTGCTTTCTCTGCTAGAATTCTTTTTGATGATACAAATAATGATTTACTGGACGATTTTGAGTCTGATGTTGAAACAAATGTGCCAACATTTATGACAACGTCAAACAAAATCAGTCCAGATGAAAGTTGTCTAATGAGTTCTTTTTCAGAGATGAACATTTCAGGTGAAGAACAGATTGATATTCAACAAATCATCAAAGAGAATGATGACTTAAAACATTCAGTAGCAAAATTGGAAGTATTGCTTACTAGAAAAGATTTAGAGATATGCAAGTTGAAAGAACCACTAGAAAACACAACATTAAGCTTCAAAAAGTTTACCAAAAGTGCAGAAAAATTACAAGATGCATTGATAATTTCAAATGTAGGTAAAGAAGGTATTGTGTATGATTCTAACTCTACAAAAATCGTACAAAATGATATGCCTATAAAATTTGTTAAAACAAGTGATAGTAAATCTGTTACATCTCATTCTAGAAAATATGTATGTCATTTTTGTCATAAAAAGGGTCATATTTGTCCTTACTGCTTTAAATATAAAGAATCTAAAATATCTTGTAATATGTTGCCTGGTAAAATACAACATATTGAACAACATGATCATGAAAAGGTCAGTGAGTCTGATATGAAATGTAATGTTGTTTATACCTCCTTAAAAGCATGCATTCCTGGTCTATGGTATTTTGATAGTGGATGTTCTAGACATATGACTGGTGATATTAAATTTCTTACAAATTTTAAAATGCATGATGGTGGAAATGTTACTTATGGAGGTGGTTCAAAAGGAAAAATAATTGGTAAGGGTACATTGAATGTTCATGGTTTTCCAAAGTTAACCAATGTGTTGCATGTTGATGGTTTACGTGCTAATTTGATTAGTATAAGTCAATTATGTGATGATGATTTGCATGTTAAATTTGATAAAAATTCATGCTATGTGCTCAATAATGATGATTAGTGTCTTATGATTGGTAATAGATCTGTAGACAATTGTTATTTGATTTAATCGAATGAAACGTGCAATAGTGTGAAATTAGATGAAAATACTCTTTGGCATAAAAAACTTGGTCATGCTAATTATAGATGCATTCATGATTTGATTAGACTTGATGCTGTTAAAGGTCTCCCTTCTTTAAAGTTAGACAAAACCAAGGTTTGTGAAGCATGTCAAAAGGGTAAGCACATCAAAGTATCACATAAAATGTTGGCACATTGTTCGACAACACATTGTTTTGAACTGTTACATATGGACTTGATGGGTCCTATGGAAACTGAGAGTATTGGTGGGAAAAAGTATTCTTTTGTTATTGTTGACGATTGCTCTAGATACACTTGGGTAGAATTTTTAAAAGACAAATTAGAAACTTTTAATGCTTTTAAAATTCTTTATAAAAGAATCAAGACCGTTTTCAATACTAAAGTAAAGAGAATTAGGTCTGATCATGGTAGGGAATTTGAAAATATTCTGTTTACTGAATTTTGTGAAAATAAGGGTATCATGCAAGAGTTTTCTTCACCAAAAACCCCACAACAAAATGGAATTGCGGAAAGAAAGAATATGACTTTGCAAGAAATGGCTAGGGTTTTGCTTTTATCAAAACATTTATCTAAAAAGTTTTGGGCTGAAGCTTTAAATACTGCTTGTCATATTACTAATAGAGTCTATCTTAGAACTAATTCCAAAATAACTCCATATGAGATCCTTAACAATAAGAAACAAAATGTGAAGTATTTTCATGTTTTTGGTTGTGTTTGCTACATTTTGAATGATAGGGATCAATTACATAAGTTTGATTCAAACAGTGATAAAGAGTTCTTCTTAGGCTATTCTAGAAATAGTAAAGCCTACAGAATCTACAATTTGAGAGCTGACAATGTGTAAGAATCAGTTAATGTTGTGTTTGATGATGATTCTAGTCTTGCAGGAACAAATTTTGAAGAGGATGTTACTGATCTGGTTGAAATTTCAAAACCTATAGATTCTGACCAAAATAGAAATGTTGCTCAAAATGCGCCAGCATCTGAGACGACATCAACTAAAAAGTCAGAAACTATAGAGTATCCAAATATTTTTGATAAAACTCCATCTTCACGCATACTGAAAAATCATCCATCAAATCAAATCATTGGAGAACAATACTCTGGAATTCAAACAAGAGGGAAGATGAGCGTAAGTAATGTGGTAAGATCCATATGCATGTCTTCTAAATGCAATCTTGTGAATCATGAATGTTACCATTCTTTAGTTGAGCCTAAAAATATTGATGAAGCATTAAAAGATGAGAATTGGGTAAATGCCATGCATGAGGAATTAAATCAATTTGAGTGTAATGAAGTATGGACTTTAGTTCCTAGACCCGAAAATGATAATGTGATTGGAACTAAATGGATATACAAGAATAAAACTGATGAATCTGACAATATTGTTAGGGATAAGGCTAGATTAGTTGCTCAAGGCTATACTCAAGTTGGGGAATTGATTTTGATGAAATATTTGCACCCGTAGCTAGAATTGAGTCTATAAGACTATTACTTGCAATTGCATGTTTCATTAATATTAAATTTCATCAAATGGATGTTAAAGCTGCTTTCTTAAATGACATTTTAAATGAAGAAGCATATGTTGAGCAACCTAAAGGATTTGAAAATCCAGATTTTCCTAACCATGTTTTTAAATTGCAAAAGGCTTTATATGGTTTTAAACAAGCTCCTAGAGCTTGGTATGGTAGGTTAACTGATTTTCTTATTCAAATTGGTTTTGTAAGAGGAGAAGCTGATAGAACTTTATTCATCAAGCATGTTAATTCTAAAATTTTGATTGCACAAATATATGTTGATGACATTGTTTTTGGTTCTACATGTGATTATATGTTGAAGGACTTCGTGCATAAAATGACATCAACATTTGAAATGTCCATGGTTGGTGATTTGAATTACTTTCTAGGTCTTCAAATCAAACAACTTAAAGATGGAATTTTCTTTTCACAAAGTAAATATGCAAAGAATTTGGTTAAAAGATTTGGTTTAGAAAGTGCTAAACACATGAAAACTCCTATTGGATCATCTAAAAAATTGTCTAAAGATAATGCTGGCAAAAATGTTGATCCAACATTATATAGATCGATGATAGGAAGTCTTTTATACCTAACTGCTAGTAGACCGGACATTATGTTTAGTGTATGTTTATGTGCAAGATACCAAGCTGATCCAAAAGAGTCACATTTAAATGCTGTCAAAAGGATTATCAAATATGTTGCCGGCACATGTGATCTTGGTATTTGGTATAGCAAAGATACTAACAATTCCTTGCTAGGTTATAGTGATGCTGATTGGGCAGGTGATAGTGATGACAGAAAGAGCACGAGTGGAGGTTGTTTCTTCATGGGAAACAACTTAATCTCTTGGCATAGCAAGAAGCAAAATTATGTTTCTCTATCCACGGCCGAGTCAGAATATATTGCAACAGGGAGTTGTTGTACTCAATTACTTTGGTTAAGGAAAATGTTTGATGATTATGGTTTAAATTGTGATATGCTCACTGTTATGTGTGATAACACTAGTGCAATTAATATCTCAAAAAATCATGTGCAACATTCATTAACTAAGCATATTAGTATAAGACATCATTTTATTCGAGATCTTGTAGAGAAAGAAATTGTGAAGTTAGAATATATTTCTACTGAAAAACAACTTGCGGACATTTTTACAAAAGCCCTTGATGACCAAAGATTTTCATCTCTTAAGAAATCTCTTGGTCTATGCACTATTAATTAAATTTATGACGAGTGTTGTAGCAAATGGTGACAGCATTTGTGACAACATTTATTAGTTCTCATAATTTTGACTAAGTATTTTTTATTTCAGTTACTTTATAACTTGATTAGATGTGTTATTATTTTCGTACTTACATGTTGGAACATTTGAAAGTCCTGGACACACATCTCTTAAATGCCGTTAAAAATATACACTAAAAGATGCTAAATCACTGAGTAAATATGGGACACGGAGCTCGCAACTACGATGATCTCTTTCAAAAGGTGATCAAAACTGCATCAATTTGTTCATAATCCATTGAGTAACTATGGGACACGGAGTTCGCTACTACGATGCTCTCTTTTGAAAAGATGGATCAATATGAACTAAAATAGTATTTTGTAAAAAAAAAAATTGGGACAACACTAATGAAGCAAATTCATGTAAAATCCGTGTTGAGATGTGTGTGTGCCGACATATTTGACAACATCTGCTAGGGCACGAAAATTTGACTAAGTCTAAGATAGTTATTTATTTTCTGAAATTTATTTTTATTAAGTCTTAATTATGTGAATTAATTCTCTGAATTTATTTAATTAATTATGTGCAGTAATGGGTAGTTATTTAATTTTATTTCCAAATCAACCCACTTCCTTATTTTTTGAAATGATGGGTGGTGTTTTACACCACCACATCACAATTATGGGTAGTGCTCTTCAAGCAGAAAAATTTCGAAAATAACTTCCAATTCACAACTCTATAAATTAGATCTCATTTTGCTTATCATTTTTGCCTTATATCAATTATTGCCTAAGTTAATTCATTTGTTTGCATTAGATTGGAAAAAGGTATTATTTGTTCACTTGTGTAGTATCACTTCATCTCCTTCCTTTCATTTAAGTTTGAATTTTTTGTGTTGATTATTTTATTAATTATTTCTCTTTCTTCTTTGATTTGATTAGATGGCGTCGGATGACTCTGCTTCTTCACTTTCCTCTCAAATGAAATCAAATCCACAAACCCAAGTAAACCCTCTCTGAAAATCCTTGCTTCAATAGCTTTCTCACCAAAAACCCAGAATATCGCTGAAAATGCACAGGCATCGGCACCAACATCGCCGTAGATTACCTTCGGCTCGATGGAAGTTCCGATTCCTGCTGCCCCTCAAACTCTTACCTTCACAAATCCTCTCTCAATCCAAGCCGAAATGGCTCCTTCCTCTTCCATAATGCCTACTGTTCCTGAAACCTCAAAACCCACACCACAGGAGCTAGAAACATGTCCGATTGAAATTAAACTTCCAGCGGACGCGACGATGGATGATATGGTTGCTGCCTACAACCAACTCTGCCTTCAAATGACTACACCTGTAATCATTGTGGGGGAGAGTGTGATTGACTTGGAACCGGTGAGAAGAATGGCGCATCCAGAAGACTATGTCAATGAACGAGCATCAGAGGGTGAAACTGACTCGGAAAATGGTTCCGGCGACTCTAAACACTCCAGAGAATCTCTGCACCTGGGAGAGCGGCTCCAAAAAGTTCGTAGTCGTGGGCGTGGAAAGAATGCAGCTCTTGGTGGTAAACGGAGGATTTCCTACAGAACAATGGGAAAGAAGGTGAACTATTCTGAAAAGAGGAGAAAGGTACTGGAAGATGGGATTGCTTCTAATCCTATCAAGGTATTTGGCGAGAATGAGGAGAAAGAAGCCTTCCCTGCTTCAACTGGAAACAAGGAAAGCTCGGAGGAAACTGATTCCAGCATGAACATTCCGTTGAATCAGTACATTGCTCAGAGAAAATCATCAAGTAAAGAGAAATGGAAAGAAAAAGCTGTCTTGCATGATGTTCCCGTGAATGCTGCTGAAGATGTTGCCTCTCCGATGGCAACATCAGAACCTGAACAATCAGAAGATGATGAGCAATATTCTGAACAACACTCAGATCCATCTTATCAAGCTGAGGAAGGTCAGGTACATTCTAATTCTGGTAATAATGATGATGATGCTGTGTCTGATGAGGATTTGGATTATCATGCTGTTGATAGCAAGAGGTTTAAAGAAATTAGGTCTAGGCTATTGATTACTGAAAAATTGATCAATGTTTCTGATTTTGAAAAACTTGGGATTGTCAGATATTTGGAGGAAAAAATGCTGTTATACTCTTTGAATTGTGCTAAACCATACTTTGTTGAATGGGTTTATGAGTTTTATGCTAATTTGCATGCACATACTGGAAGGAAAAACTCTAAATTCTATGGAACTACTTGGTTTAGAAATGTGAAAATTATGATGAATTCAAGGGTAATTAATAGTGTTCTGAAATCTGAAAATTGTGTTGAACCTGTGATTGAGGATATGGATGGTGTGATTTCTGTGCTGACTGGTGGTTTAGTTTCTACTTGGGTGAATAGACTTAGTGCTTCAAAGTTGACAAGTTTGTTCTCTATACTGCATAAGTTGGTTGTTTAAAATTGGCTGCCTTCAACAAATACTACAAATTTGACAAAGGAGCAGACCGTCCTTTTGTACAAAATTCACATTAAAAAGTTTGATCTGGGGCAGACAATATTCAGGAATATGCTGAGCTATGTTGGTCCTATCTCTGGGAAAGGGTTGCTTCCCTATCCGTGTTTGATCTCCTTATTGCTAGAGGATAAGGATTTTGTTAGGCCAGCAGATGAAACAATCAGCAGCTTTCAAGCAAGCTTCAGAGTTGCTCACACCTTACTCTGTGGACCAAGGGTTATTGATGTTCCTTTGCCCGGTGCAAATCCAGTCAACACTGATCAAAACCAACCCTCTGCCTCATATGCTGCTGAAGATGTTGGCAACATTAATGCCAACATGTCACCTGGAGGATCCATCCTTTCTGTCCAACTAACTCCCTCTTATATTCTTGATCAAATCTCTTCTTTGCAGACTACTATTAATAATTTTCTGGCAAATGTGGAGGATTTGAAGATAAGAAAAACATTTTGGGAGAGGCTACTTTCCACTCCAACAGGGGGAGTAGCTCTTGATGTTGATACAACAAATGCTGGGGGAGTGCAGTTCATGGAAGTTGATGTTGATCCAGAAGAACCAGGAAATGCAGCTGTTGCTGAAATGCTGTTCAAGATGATGCCAACATTCTAAGGCAGACTGTTGATGATGTGGTTACTAATGAGGTTGGGGTCTCACAATCTATTCCTGAAGATGTTCTGAATCTAGATGCTGATGTTCAGAGTTAGTCTTGGTTGGTGATGATGTTCGAAGTATGGGGGAGCTTATGATGTTCAGTCCTTTCTCTCCTTTACTTCATGTCTTGGAAAAATGAACTCTGTTTTTACTTAAGACTCTGTTTTTATTTTATAAGTTGTAATAGTTGATAGCCTAAAAACAGTTCTTTTCTTAGGCTATTCTGATTCCTGTTTTTTTTGCTAGGTCTAAAGCATTGTTTGTATGCTTTATGAACCTTCTCTCTTAATCGTTTATTTTATGCTCTGATTTGTTTTGGTTTATAGTTATCCTTTTGGTCTATAAGCACCTTATGTTGTGCTTTATGTCCGGAAAACTTGTTTTGGTTTATAGTTATCCTTTTGGTCTATAAGCACCTTATGTTGTGCTTTATGTCCACAAAACTATCTTTTTACTTGCTTTATTTTATTTAGTTCGAATAAAATTTTTTCATCACTTCTTTTGATGAAAATTTTATCATTTCGTCTACATAACTCTGATCTACTCTAATCAAATTTATTTGATTATAATCAACATCAGTGTGTTGTAGTAGAAAGGCCAAATTGGGGGAGATTGTTGATGTTGACGAAAAATGTAATGCAATGTATTGCCATTATTTTAGACAACATCATAATTCTCCCTTTCTACTAACTTTCCTAATGATTTTTCCATGTTATGTTATTTGTCTAGGCATAGCAGTTGAAAACGTGAAGATCCCAGAAGGTTCAAGAACGTCAGGCGGTTCCATAGCTTGAGAAGATGAATATTCACTAACTTGGAAGTTATCAATCATGGGTGGTTATTTTGAAGCCCACTACTTAGCTTCATTCTGGAGTGGAGAGCTCGATTATCACGTCTATAAATAGAGCACCATTTCATTATTTTTTGTATGACCGAAAAGTGTAATTTAGAGTTGAACGGATCATGTGTCATTCACTAGATTCTAGGTTATACACGGTTCATCAGAATGTTGGGAACATGAGTCTTGGCATTGTTCATAACATTCATTATTTGATCTAACAATCCGTTCGGCTGAACGTAGATGTGTTAGGTTTTGTTTAAGTCTATTTTTATAGGTCTTGTTTAGATCCTTGTGCGATCTTGTGTAGGTCTTGTGCGGCCTTGAATTTAGGTTTCTTGTGTAAACCTTGTATTTATCTCACTACAAGTTATAGTGAAGTTTTCCTGCTAATGAAGCAGCATAGTCTATACATTTTGTATAGCCTATGAAAATTTTGATATCCCTTTGCAAAATTGTGCGTTTAAGTCTTCCGCTGTGTAGTGTTGTCTTTTATGTTCTCGACATTTTTAACAACACTTCTCTAAAACATTTTCAATCTCACGCACCAGCACCTACAGACTCCATTAAAGACAAACATTTGTCCTAAGTAAATGACAAGAAACTCAGAGATTAAATGTACGAGGCAGGACAAGTGTCAGTCGAATAACTAGCCGTTTGTACGGAGAGCCAATCGACAGTCGACACGCATGTACGGAGTCTGCACAGCAATTAATTCGGCATTCAATGCGTCTCAGAGTTGCAGGCGGCGGGACAAAATTTTTTAGATTAAGCATTGGAAAAAGGTCAACTAGTACATCTAGCCTGCAACAACCCTAAAATAGGAATATTTAGGTGGATATCCTCCAACGGATCTATTTCAAATTTGCCTATAAATACAGAGGACCTTGCACCCATTCAAGGTTACGGGAACCCTAATGAATTAGCAAGACATGAGAATTGAGCTCTTCATGAATGTTCTTTATTGAAGGTTGTGCATGCTAGGTGTTTGATGAAATTTTCTTAGGACAATGAGAATTGCCTATGTGATTAGTCACCACAATTAGGGTGTTAAGTATTATTAGGGAGACCTAGACACATTAACAAGGCTCTTGCTTAATTAATCACTTAATAGAACTTGCATGATTAGGAGAGATAGACACCAAATGAATCATAGGAGGATTACACTAATGCATGTTTCCACTCTTGCTCACTTTGATAAAAGGTGATAGGTAGTCTTTACTATTTTGTCAAGATTAGTAGATAAATACCCAATCCTTTTATTGCTTTCCTAGGTTCGATTCTTAAAATAACAAACTTACTTTACATTGCCCCGTTTCCCTGTGCTCGATATTATTACTTGGTCAACTTGCCTAGTCTACAACTACCACGTACACATGCCTGAGACACGATATTGGCAAACACCAACATGACACCTCACCCTCCATTCACTCTTCAACTACAACCTGGCGCCAATTTTGCTCACTCCTCTGATCTCGGGCTCGACCTCAGACACTGAACTCACATACCAAATTTCCAGCTGCTGGATATCACACCTGCTAGCAGCATCGTATTGCCATTTGATATTTAGGGCACTGCCAGGCAGTGCATATATCTCGCTGTCACTCCTCTTTCCCTCACCACCACCCATGCTCACGCTGTGCAATCAAACTTGCAGAAATTTTACCCCTATCTACCGTGTACTCTACCTTTACCTCTACTCCAAAAACTACCACCAATGCACCACTGCCCCATCTATTGTGCTTCCCTACACACCATCGTCCTCACTCAACCACCACTGTTGCCCACTATAAAGTCCCCGAAAAATAATGGCCGCCCTGTAGAATCTCTGCCCTCTGCAACCGACCCCTGGTTGCCCACCTACTGCCGACAGCACTTGCCCCCTTCTGGCTATCGCCCGTCGCCAGCAATGGCTTCGATGCTAACACGATCGCAGAACAAACCCAACTGTCATGCTGAGTTTCCCGTTAATGAGAGCTGCGTGAATGAGGTAGCAACCCAAAATGGGCCTCTTGCCCTTATTTCATATTTTGGGCCTTTTAGTTTACATAGGTCTTATACTCATGGACCTACAACAGCAAAAAATGATGGATATTTTGGTTCGGATAATTTTAGTGGTGTAATGCCCCGAACCAAATTAGGATTTTCTATTAATATTAAATGTTATGTTATATGTATATATATTTTACCTTACTGATCTTTTACTTCTTTAAGGACACTAAGTTTTTTAAATGTTGGTTTCTACTCAGTAGTTGGTCCAGAACTAGAACCAGAAGCATTCCGACCACCGTAACTGCAAATTGAATTTAAATACATTTATGGAATGAGTAAAATAAGGCCTTAAATAGGCTTTTTAAGGCCTTTAAGTTTAAAAGAATTATAATAAAATTTAGATGTTTATCGCCAAAAGTCAAACCGAAAACCCTAAATTTCAAAAATCTTTGATCTGGCGAGTAATTACAGTTCCTAATTAAGACTTAACTAATAAAATAAGTTAAATATAATTTTAATTAATAAATACAAGATATAAAATTTTTGGATGACAAAACGAGTAAAATATTAATTTTCAGAGCCCAAAATGTGATCGAAAAATATCTAATTTCAATGCCAAAAATTATATCGCGTCCCAAAATACAGTTAGAATACAAATACCACCCCTAAAACCCCCACATGGCTGAATATATTGCTGAGATTTGAAGGAATTGGAGTCAAAATGTCCCTCCTCAAATCAAGGGAACATGTTTTCTTCTTTTCCAACATTTTCAACAAAAGTACACCAAACCTTGACTCCATCTTCCCCCTCCTACACAGCCATAACCCCTCAATATCTTCTATATATGCATCCTGTTGGTCCCTTAAAGTGGTCAAGGTCTATAGGGGGGGGGGGGGTGGGGTGAATAGACCTTGAGTCCAAAATCAGATTTTTCAAACTTTTCAAAAGGATGGATTCTAGAACCTTACAGTAGCCTTTTTTGAAGTTTAAAATAACAAGTCTACAAGAGTTTTAAAACTGGACCACAAAGGTTACAACTGTGGACTAAACAAGTCTGCAGCTGCAGAGTTCAAAAACATGAAAAATAAACTATCACTTGTTGACAAAAATATCAGAGAGATTCTCACAATTGAAATTGTATTGAGAATACTTCTAATGTGCAGCGGAATAAAGTGAGTGTTAATGAAAAACAATGTAAACAAACTTAACAACTGAGTGACTTATGAAAGTCTACAACTGTAGAGTCAGTTTTTCTCTGTGATAAACACAAAGTTTTATGCACTTAGATTTTCAAAAGGATGATGAATGTAACAAGGAAATTAAATATGTTGAACAAGAATTTTAAAGAACAGAAAGTAAATAGACCAGATATATAGTGGTTCAGTGTCTATAAAAAGACTACCTACATCCACTGTTACACCACTCAGGTGCCAAATTCACTAAGATGTGATCACTCAGATCAATACAAGTAGTTCCCCCTTAGAACTAGGTTCACTCAGATTCCTATTCTAAAAAGAGATTAAACTACCCTATTCACTCAGAATATAACTCACAAAGAGTTTTACAAAATACTCACAAAGAGATATCTACACTAAGTAGAAATAAAATAGGTGAGGGAACAACAACAAAATGTGTGATTCTTTCTAAGAAAATCCTAACCAACTATCCTATGCATCACAAAGATAAAACAAATAAAGCTCTCTCAGAAATTTGTTGGCTGTAGACTTGCTTAGGCAGAATGCTTGTAGACTCAGGGTTGTTGTTGTTGCTTCCTCTGAGGACTTCTTCTATTTATAGATTGAGTGGTGTGACTTATCCGTTGGAAATTCAAATTTGAAATCCGGATAAGGCTCCTCTCTCTCTATTGGCATGTGTGAGGTGGTCCTCATCCTTCACACAGGATAGTACTGATTGTACTATTGTCCTTTCCTTCAGAATTCTGGTTGTCTTGTAACAAATCTTCATTTAGCTCCAGAATTAAGAAAAATAACCTCCACTTAAGTACAGTTTAGTGAGTGCCAGAGAGCTACACTAATAGTGCTTAAGGGTCTTCATTATCTTCAAATAATCTCTGACTTGTATCATCTCTTCAAACGGTTCTTTGCAGCTGTAGATTTCAATCATGCAGCTGTAGAGTCCTATCAAATAAGAAAAATTGGCTATAGAGAAACCTTACAGCTGTAGGGTCATGTCTTAGCTATAGAGTGATCAAATATACCGCTGTAGACTTCACTTACAACTATATGTTTCAAACACCAATTTCCTTAGCACAAGTGTTAGATCAATATGGTCAAATAAACACATTGTTTTGCACACATCAAAATCTAAACCAAGGTACTTAACAATTTCCCCCTATTTTGATGTTGGCAAAACAATCAACAAAATAAACAACAAAGACAATAAGGAATTGTCTTAAAAACAACAAGAAACAGAGCAGGACAACAGCAAAACACAGATCAAAGCACAAAGCTGCATAAATTAAAAGAGGTTCAAGATACAACTTACAGTAGATTAATTAGACTAAAAACTAAAAAGTTTTAGTGTCTAATCTAGAACATAATCTTCATCTTCTTCTGTGCTTTGGATCAGCATCATCTTAATCATTAGTTTCATCTTGAGGCTTCAAGATTCCTTGCTCTACTAACTTCATGTTCTTCTCATCCTCTTCATAATACTTCATTAACATCTGAAGTTCATATGCTTCAAAATCTTCTTCCTCCTTCTTTGATTTGAACTGCTTCTTGGGCATTGGATTGCTTCTGACCTTTCCACCAAGGAGCCGAGCATTATCTCCTTTATACAAAGATCCATTGGCCTTCGTATCTTTGAATTTCTGGAACCTGTCCTTCTTGAGCTTAATCTTTTTAATCACTGTATGCCTGTTGCATATACTCAAGAATTCTTCCCAAATAAGATCAAATTCAGTCTTCATTAGCTTCACCCTTTCATCAGACTCTTCAATAGGTACCATGCTCAAGGGTTGAATATCCAGAGGTTGAGCAGTCACAACTGCTGTAGATTCTTCATAAACTTTCTCTTTTTGCCTCTCTTTCATTTCTTTCTCTTTCTCTTCCTTCTCTTTCCTTCTGTCTCTTGATTCCTTCACTGTTTGTTCCTAATAACCAAAAGGTTTTTGAGATGACTGAACTGTAGGTTTCTGAGCTGTAGACTTAGGGAGCTGTATGATTTTTCCTTCTCTAGAACTTCCCTTCATCTGCTCTGATTGAGTTCTTTCTTTAGTTTGTTCACCCAATCTCATGGACAAGTTTTTGGATTTTGCAGCTTCAAGCTCTTTTGCCCATGACTTTCCAATATCCTTCACATTCTCAAGGATATCATCAGTAACCTTTTCCCATTCTTCAATCTCCTTTTCTATCTTGCTTTCCCCCTTTTTGCCAACATCAATATGTGACAAAATGGTGTTAAGCTTGCTCATCAAGTCTAGTTTCAGAGATTCATTTCCAGTTATCATCTTAGACATCTCATTCTTCATGCCCTTCACTTCTACCTTCAGATTAAAAGAGTTATCCTTCATAAGCTTAATATCTAACTGTAGAGTGATAATTTCTCTTGTCTTCTGGCTACTCTCTTTTCTGATTTCTTCATTTTGAGCTAGTAAGCTGTCCACAACAGCTTTGAAATTTTTCTCAAGAACTTTCTTCTCCTCTGAGCTTCTCTCCTCAAACTTCTTCACAAGGTCTTCCATACCTTTTCTTACATTCTGAGAGATAATAGCATCAGGTACTTGCTTGACTTGTTTCAGAATTTCAGCTTCAATGCCTTTGAAAGATTCCTCCAAATGTTTCAATTGAGATACAACTTCCTTGGGTGTCATCTGAGGATTTGTATCACTGTCCTCTTCCTCAGAATCTCCTTCTCTGATGACCAATTCTTTTCCCTTTATAATTTTCTGAGCTTTGGAAGGTGCCAACTCTACAGCTGTAGAGTCTTCAGTGGAAGCCTTCCTCTTGCTAGGAGTTACAATCACTTCAGTAGAGAATTCAGCAATATAATCATCTATATTTTCTTTCTCAAGGGCTGAATAACTCTGCAGTGGGGGAGTTCCATGCCTATAGATTTCTTCCAAAGTGAACATTGTAGGTGGAGATTGATGAAAAATGCTTGTGATGGGGTTTGACAAGTCTTTTACACTTTCATCAATATCCTTAGCTGTATCATCAACAACTTGTTCATCAATTTGAACAATATCAGTAGTTTGAGCTTCAGTTTCCACAATCTTATCTTGAATTTCAGCTTGATCTAGGGCTTGAGCACCACCCATTGGTGCATCATCATTGTCATCATCATTATCATCTGACTTTTCCTTAGGTTCTTTGCATGGAGAGTCATCTTTTCTTGTCTCTTTCTCCTTCTCTGATTGATCACTTCTGTAGGATTTTCTTCTTCAACAACGACTGGATCTGCAGCACTAGCTCCTGCAGATTCCATCAAAATAGCCTCTTTTGCTAAAAGAGTTAAGCATTCAGCTTCAACTATTTGTGTACTTCCTTCACCAGCCTTTTGTGGCAATTCTTCATCACTTTCAGTGCTCACAACATCATATCCAGTTTCAGGATATTCATCATCAGGATCTTTCTCAGTCATGAGAGCTACTCTCAAAGCTTCTGCTGCAGATTTGGTAATTTTCTGCTTTGCTGGTTCTTCAACAATCTGCTTCCCTTTTCCTTTATCTTTCCTTCTTTTCTCAGCAATAAAGTCTTCAAGGAAATTTGGCTTCATCAGTTCATTGACATCACTGCAATTTGTCCAGTCAACTACCCACTGGAACAAATTCCTTTCCTCAACTGTCAACTTGTCTAATTCCTCTCTGACTAGCTTCCAGTCATCAAATTTTTGTCTTTCTTCTTCAAATCCTTCTAACATCTCAACTGGAACAACTGGGAGTTGTTCAGTTTCAGGTTCAGGAACTTCAGTCTCTTCAAATTGTTCCTCAGTAGCTTGTACCTAAGACTGTACAGTTGGTAAGTCTATAGTTGTAGACTTCTCAGTTTCAGCTTCTCTGGTTTTCTTGGAATGAAACTTCTTCTGTCTCTTTTCTCTATCAATTTCATCTTTTGAGTCAGTAGGTTCATCCACTAAAAGTTTTCTTCTTACATTCTTCTTCTTCTTCTTCTTTATCTCAGGCTCTTTTGGTGATCTAATAATAGTGAGAACTTTTCTTTCACATTTCTTCTTTCTCCTCTTAGATTCAGGGGTCATAGGAGCATCCATAGCTCCTCTCTTGAAATTAGCCCTCCCAATGATTCTATGAGTAATAATGTGTTGACCCTCATGCCCATTAAACAAAGTAAAACCAACTTCTTTCAGAATATAGTTTAAGAACAAACCAAAATCTTTGTTCTTACCAGCCTTAACAACATCATTTCCTATATTTCTCAATAAGAGTTCTCCAATATCTATCTTAATCTCCTTAACAAATGCTATCATTAAATTCCACATCAAGATAGTGCCAGTATCATGGGCACCAGTTCTACATAATAAACATATATCAATAGCTTCATAAAGATAGACATACTCAACTGCTAAGTCAGTCTTCTTGAATGTCCTCTTCCAGTTCTTTGGAAACTGTTTCTTTGCAGTAAATCTTTTCCAATACTTCTCATCTTCCTCAGCAAAGTTAAGATTATCATGAGCATCACCTCCAGTCCTTAGATGTAGAGCTTTGCAAATATCACCAGCTGTAATTTTGACATTCCTACCTTGCAACTTTACTGATAACGTCTTCCTCTCTACGTTGGCATCAGCATTTTGATAAAACTCATGTACAATCTTATCATCATACGATCCAGGGTTATGAGTCAGGCAGTAATGAATCCCTTGATTCACTATGTGCTTCACAACATCCTCCATAACATCAGTAGGATGCTTCTTCAAAATTTTGTCGAAGTCGAATAAAGCTCCAAATATAACTTTCATAGTCATGATTCTTGGTTTCTTTTGAGTAAGGGATGGGGAGTGTTTAAGGTTTCAGGGTGTTCTAAATGTTAAAGTAGGATATGAAAAGGATAAAGGGTCCTTTAAATACCTTTTCTTAAATAGTCATTAAGAACAGGGGTATAATAGTCTTTGACCTAAAATTTATGAGCTTTTGAATTCTGGACCAGAATTTATAATTAAATTTGTCCAAACTCTAACTCATATAGAATTTAATTCTATTTAAAATGTTACACGTACTCACACATTTTATTAATTAAAATGCCTGAGTAAATCCAAAATTTCTGTAACTTAGTACAAAAGTTTCTGAATTTTGTAGTGTTCCATTTAATTTGCAGAATTGTACAAAGTACTGTAAATTCCCTAAGTTTGCAGTTGACATTCTTAGAATTTGGAAATATACAGTTAGTAAGGAATTTGCAGTTTAGAACTAAGTCTACAGCTGTAGAGTTCGACTTTACAGTTGAATGACATTACAGTTGCAATTTTCCTTTTTACTGAATTTTCAATTTTCTAGGTTTGTCTTTGCAATTTAGTGATTTTCACAGAGTCTTCTTAGAATTCTAACATTTTGAAAGATTGAAAATCTTGATTCACACAAAGGTTTAGTGAAAATATCAGCAAGATTCAAATCAGTATGAATCTTTGTTAATTTCACATCCTTTCTTTCAACATGATCTCTTATGAAATGATACCTTACATCTATGTGTTTTGATCTAGAGTGTAAAACTGGATTCTGTGTAATAGCAATAACACTTGTATTGTCACAGAATATAGTTGTTTCTCTTGAATCAATCCCATAGTCTTGTAATTGATATTGCATCCATAAGATTTATGCACAACAACTTCCAGCAGCAATGTATTCTGCCTCAGCTGTAGAAAGAGCAATAGAATTTTGCTTTTTACTGTGCCATGCCACCAGCCTTTCACCTAGGAATTGACAAATCCCACTAGTACTTTTCCTATCAATCTTGCAGCCTGCAAAATCTGAGTCAGTGTACCCAGTGAGTTCAATTCCTCCTTCTTTAGGATACCATAATCCTAGATTTTGTGTGGATTTGACATACTTGATGATCTTCTTTACAAAATTCAAGTGTGATTCCTTAGGATTCACTTGGAATCTAGCACATACACCTACTGCAAACATGATATCAGGTCTGCTAGCTGTAAGGTATAGCAATGATCCAATTAGTCTCCTATATTTGGTTACATCAACATTTTTGCCATTCTCATCTTTGTCAAGACTCACAGAAGGTGTCCAATTAGTCTTTATGAGCTCTTGAGTGTATTTAGCTTGATTGATCCAATGATCCAATGAGTTTTATGGTAGGCCTAGAACTATCCATTCCAAATCTCTTTATGAGCTCTTGAGTGTATTTAGCTTGATTGATGAAAATTCCATCTCTCATTTGCTTCACTTGTAATCCCAAAAAGAAATTTAGATTTCCCATCATGCTCATTTCAAATTTCTCAGTCATGAGCTTAGAGAATTTTCTGCATAAATCTTAATTGGTTGAGCCAAAGATTATGTCATCCACATAGATTTGGACAAGCAAAATATCATTCCCATGTTGTAATCTGAATAAGGTTTTGTCAACCATTCCCTTTTTTAATCCATTTTTTATCAGATGATCACATAGGGTATCATACCATGCTCTTGGTGCTTGTTTAAGTCCATAAAGGGCTTTTCTAAGCTTATAAACCTTATCTTCAGCTGGAGATTCCTCAAATCCTGGTAGTTGTTCAACATACACTTCTTCTGAGAGTAAACCATTGAGAAATGCACTCTTTACATCCAGTTGATAGACTGTAAAGTTCATATGTGCAACATAGGCTAGAAAAATTCTTATAGCTTCTAATCTTGCAACTGGGGCAAATGATTCATCAAAATCTATGCCTTCAGATTGACAATAGCCTTGAGCAACAAGCCTTGCTTTTTTTTTTTCTGGTTACAATTCCATCTTCATCAAGTTTGTTCTTGAATACCCACCTAGTTCCAATCACTTTGTGATTCCTAGGTCTTGGAACAAGTTCTCATACTTGATTTCTCTCAAAACCATTCAATTCTTCTTGCATTGCAATAATCCAATTGACATCTTGCAGTGCTTCATGAATATCAGTAGGTTCTAAAGATGAAAGAAATGTAGCAAACATTGCCTCATGGATTTGTTTTCTAGTTCTTACAGTATCTGATGGATTTCCAATTACATGCTCAGGGGGGTGATCTTTCAACCAAATCAAATCTGACATAGGTTCTAATCTTTGATCATTGTTCTCTACAGCTGTAGATTCACCTACTATAGACTCATCAAGTCCTTTTGTTGGTGTCTCTACTTCTATTTGAACATTCTCATAGACTAGGTCTTCAACATTCTCTAATGGAGGTAACTCAACTATCACAGTGCCAATGCCTTTGTTGGTCAAGTCTACAGGAGTTTTGATCTCAACATATTGCTGTTGACTTGTAACTGTAGAGTTGTCCTCTTTAGAGTCTTCAACAATTTCTTCAGGGGAGCTATGTTGTTCATAAAAAACAACATAATGTGACTCTTCCACAATCATTAATCTCTTGTTATACACTCTAAATGCTTTGGTAACATTAGAATAACCTAGAAAGATACCTTCATCTGACTTTGAGTCAAAAGTCTTAAGGTGTTCTTTCCCATTATTCAGTATGAAGCATTTGCATCCAAAAATGTGTAGATAAGAAATATTATGAGTCCTTCCTTTCCATAACTCATATGGAGTCTTCTTATGATCCTTAACAATCAAGCATCTATTTTATGTATAGCATGCAGTGCTTGTTGCTTCTGCCCAAAATTTCTTAGGCAATTTTTCTTCAACAATCATTGTTCTTGCAGCTTCCTTGAGTGTTCTATTCTTCCTTTCTGCAACTCCATTCTGTTGTGGGGTTCTAGCTGCAGAGTATTCATGAACAATACCATAAAGTGACCAATACTCTTCAATAACTTGATTTGTGAATTATGTTCCTCTATCTGATCTGATCTTCACAATCTTCAAGTTCTTTTCATTCTGAATCCTTCTTAACAATTCTGGTAACCGCTGTAGAGTTTCACTCTTCTTTCTTAGAAACACAGTCCAAGAAAATCTTGAGTAGTCATCTACAACAACCAAAGTATACTTCTTCCCACTTATACTTACTGGTTCTATGGGTCCAAAGAGATCCATATGTTGTAATTCAAGTGTTCTTGAAGTACTTGGGTGTGTCTTACTTTTGAAAGTCTTCTTGATTTGTTTCCCTTTGACACAAGCATCACGTAGGTGTTCCTTCCTGAACTTAGTGTTTGGCAAACCTCTTACAAGTTTGTTATTCACAAGTTCATTCATGGTTTTAAAGTTTATGTGATTCATTCTTTTGTGCCATAGCCAACTAACTTCATTGGAACTATTAGCTAGAAAGCAGGTAGTTTCAGCTGTAGAGTTCCACCCCACAATGTAAACATTCCCTTTTCTAGTTCCTATCAGTTTAATTGTTTGGGATTCAACAACTTTGACTATGCAAGTGTCTTGTGTAAAGTCTACAGTGTAGCCTTTGTCACAAAATTGACTCACACTGAGCAAGTTATGCTTTAAACCATCTACGAAGTAAACATCATTGATCTGGACATTTCCTTTGAGTAGACATCCTGATCCTTTAGCTGTTCCACTGGCATTATAAATAAAACAGCTTTAGGACCTTTATGATCTTTCACATTTTGTAGCAAACTTCTATCTCCAGTCATATGTCTTGCACAACCACTGTCAATGTACCAAATCTCTCTTTTGGTGGTTGTAACATGTCCCTGCAAAATAAAGTGAGTTATTTAGGAATCCAATACTTTAGATTTCCTCCAGTGTTACTCTTTGCAATCCAAGCCTTTTTGGGAGCTGTAGAGTTTTTAATTCTACAGTTCTTGCTTGATCCTCCTCTTTGAGTGCTTGAAGAGGGAGACATATCTTACATATTTTCATTCCAAAATCTATCAAAATTGAGCCTTCTTTCCATATCCAATCTATGAAAGATTTCTTCTTCTGACTGTATACTTGATTCTGCAGTTTGTTTTAAGGTTATGTTTTGAAACATATTTGAGAAATCTTCTTCAGTATCTTCCATGATCTCTTTGATCTTTTGTTGTCTTCTTGATGACAATTCTTTGAATGAATTCAAGAATTTCAAATCTTCTAGCTATAGGGTTGAGTCTACAGCTTCTTCAGGGGTTGATTCTCTGATAAACTTTCTTTCAGGTCTTGGAATTGACTTTTGTAGGTATTTCATACAGACACACTGATTATATCCTATTCTAGTCAAATCCTTTGAGTGCCTTTGCTCAGACAGCATCTTCTTCAATTGTTTTGATGATTTTCCAAAACAATCTAGCTTTTTCTGGTAATAGGCATTATGTTCTTCAAGTTCAGCTATCATTAGTTCTTGACTTCTGATTGTTTCTTTCAATTCAGCACAATCTGCAGCTCTACAACTTGCTTCATTGAAAAGTTCTTCATTGTCCTCTTTCAGACAACTGTAACCTTCCTTCAGTTCTTGTAGAATCTGCAGTTGTTTTTCAGCATCTTCCACTCCAGCTAACAAAGCTTTCACATGTTCTATTCCAATATGATTATCTCTTCTAAGATCTTCATTTTCCTCTTGTAGTCTTTGGATTGCACTTTGCATGTCATTGGAAGAATCCTTTTCTGTAATATAACTTGATGATGATGAGCATACCTCTTCATCTTTAGCCATAAGACAGATCATGGCTTCTTCATATGAGTCTGTAGAGTCAGAGTCTTCTAAATCTATAGTTGACTTTTGAGAAGAAGAGGGACAGTCTTCCTGGTTTTTATCAAACTCAGAAAGTAGTGCTCTAATTCTTTCATTCTCAAACTTTTTTTTTTCTATCTCTCCTGATTCTCTTTTCTTCATCAGTGTACTTCTCAGCTTTGGGGTATGGACAATCCTTGATGTAATGTCCTGGTTTTCTGCAATTGTAGCACAAATAGGTTGAGTTAGGTGCTATAGATTTCACCTTACCATCTTCCTTTGGTGTGAACTGCTTCTTCTTGGTCCATTTGCCAAACTTCTTGAGCTGTTTTATGAAAAGAGCCAAGTCTTCATCATCAGAACTTGTAGCTGTAGGGTTATCAGCCACTAGAGTTGTAACCTTACTACTGTCAGGTTCTTTTCTTCTGCTTATGTCAAATTCATAGGCTTTTAGATCTGAAAAGAGTTCAAAGGTGGGTATCTTAGATAAATCCTTTGATTCTCTCATAGCAATGACCTTCATGTCCCATTTAGAAGGTAAGTCTCTGAGAACTTTCATGTTCATTTCTCTTTGTGAGTAATCTTTACCAAGTGAGTCTAGCTCATTGAGGATCTCAATGAATCTTGACTCAAACTTCTCAAGAGTTTCACCAGATTTCATCTTGATGTTCTCAAACTTTTGAACTGTTATCATGAGTTTGTTTTCCTTGATATGTTCAGTTCCTTCACAAATCATTTCCAACTTTTCCCATATATCTTTTGCAGTTTTGCAGTTTTTGATCTTGCTAAACATAATTTTATAAAGTGAATGATAAATAGTGTTCTTTGCAACATTATCAAGGTTGGATCTTCTCTTATCATCCTCAGTCCATTCCCTTTTGGGTTTGGGGATAATCTGAGCTAATCCAGCTGACTGATCAGCTGCAATATTAACCTTCACAATAGGTATATGGCCAACCTCTATGATAGACCACATCTCATCATTGATTGCAGACAAATGTGCTTGCATTCTAATTTTCCATTCATCACAGTCCTCAGCAGAGAACATTGGAACTTTGGATTTCACCATCTTGGGAGCCATGCAATTATGCAGGTGTGTTTTTCAAAAACCAAAAAGGATCTTGCTAGGTACTGATCAAAGCAGTGGCAAGCCAACTGCTCTGATACCACTTGTTGGTCCCTTAAAGTGGCCAAGGTCTAGAGGGGAGGTGAATAGACCTTGAGTCCAAAATCAGATTTTTCAAACTTTTCAAAAGGATGGATTCTAGAACCTTACAGTAGACATTTTTGAAGTTTAAAATAACAAGCCTACAATAGTTTTAAAACTGGACCACAAAGGTTACAGCTGTGGACTTAACAAGTCTGCAGTTGTAGAGTTCAAAAACTTGCAAAATAAACTATCACTTATAGACAAAAAATATCAGAGAGATTCTCACAATTGAAATTGTATTGAGAATACTTCTAATGTGCAGCGGAATAAAGTTAGTGTTAATGAAAAACAATGTAAACAAACTTAACAACTGAGTGACTTATGAAAGTCTACAGCTGTAGAGTCAGTTTTTCTCTGTGATAAACACAAAGTTTTATGCACTTAGATTTTCAAAAGGATGATGAATGTAACAAGGATATTAAATATGTTGAACAAGAATTTAAAGAACAGAAAGTAAATAGACCAGATATATAGTGGTTCAGTGTCTATAAAAAGACTACCTACATCCACTGTTACACCACTCAGGTGCCAAATTCACTAAGATGTGATCACTCAGATCAATACAAGTAGTTCCCCCTTAGAACTAGGTTCACTCAGATTCCCATTCTAAAAAGAGATTAAACTACCCAATTCACTCAGAATATAACTCACAAAGAGTTTTACAAAAACCTCACAAAGAGATATCTACACTAAGTAGAAATAAAATAGGTGAGGGAACAACAACAAAAGGTGTGATTCTTTCTAAGAAAATCCTAACCAACTTTCCTATGAATTACAAAGATAAAACAAATAAAGCACTCTCAGAAATTTGTTGGCTGTAGACTTGCTTAGGCAAAATGCTTGTAGACTCAGGGTTGTTGTTGTTGCTTCCTCTGAGGACGTCTTCAATTTATAGATTGAGTGGTGTGACTTATCCATTGGAAATTCAAATTTGAAATCTGGATAAGGCTCCTCTCTCTCTATTGGCATGTGTGAGGTGGTCCTCATCCTTCACACATGATAGTATTGATTGTACTATTTTCCTTTCCTTCAAAATTCTGGCTGTCTTGTAACAAATCTTCATTTAGCTCAAGAATTAGGAAAAATAACCTCCACTTAAGTACAGTTTAGTGAGTGCTAGAGAGCTACACTAATAGTGCTTAAGGGTCTTCATTATCTTCAAATAATCTCTGACTTGTATCATCTCTTCAAACGGTTCTTTGCAGCTGTAGATTTCAATCATGCAGTTGTAGAGTCCTGTCAAATAAAAGAAATCAGCTGTAGAGAAACCTTACATCTGTAGGGTCATGTCTTAGCTGTAGAGTGATCAAGTATACAACTGTAGACTTCACTTACAACTATATGTTTCAAACACCAATTTCCTTAGCACAAGTGTTAGATCAATATGGTCAAATAAACACATTATTTTGCACACATCAAAATCTAAACCAAGGTACTTAACACATCCTTTTGATATTCTTTCTTCATTTGACAAGAAACCAAGGAAAGAAAAACAAGTAAAGCCCATCTCCCTCCCTTCTCTTGCAACTTTCGGCCACTTCATCTTCAAGGGAGAAGAAAAATTTTCTTCTCCCATTTCCAACCATAGGAGGTCTCCAATCTCAAGTATCAAGTCATCTATGAAGTTGTATTGAAGTTTTAAAGTCATCTCCAAGCAAAAAATGAGCTCTTCATCTCCTTCTCTCTTTTCAATTTCATGAAAGTTCTATCTTCATCTTCTAACTTGCTCTCTTGTTTCTTTTTAGCTTAAAACCAAAGTTTTCTCCAAGAAGTGTTCTATTCCTACAAGCTTAAGGATCAAATAATAAATAAAGCTCCTTATTTTGGAAACAAGCCTAGAATTTATATTTTCCCAAACCAAATGACATGAAATAAATTTTATGTGTACAGTAGACTTGATGAGGTAGCTATTGTAAATTTTCATAGTTTTTGGATGAGTTTTAGTATTTAAAAAAAAATGCTCCAATATGGTGTAAGGGTAGGCCAAGCATGCAAACTGCCCTACTTTGATATGATTAATCATGCATTACTTTCTTATTAGAAGTCATGTAAATATTTTCCATGATAAAACTAGTCCAAAAACGTTGATAAATTCTATGTGAATACATAAGTGAATGGCATGATACTTAGTGTTAATTTTAGATTCTATATGTTTCTTACTTTCCTTGAGAGGTCCCCACCTTTGGAGTTCTTCAAATTTCTGAGAAAAATCGGTTTGAGCACAACTTTTGTAAACTACACAATTAAATACTAGGTGAACTTAGGGATCTCCATGATTTATTTATATTTTTTTTCACTAGCCTAAATATTTTTACAAAAAATATTTTGTCAAGTTCCAAAATATCCAAAACCCGAATTTTCACCTACAAAATGAGTTGCCACAAATTTTGAGTGTTATACGCCTCATTATGATCCTACTATATAAATTTTGTGAATTTTTTTTTTGTATTAAAATGTATTTAGAAAATACTTAAGAATAGAATAAGCATTTCTTTTCAAATTAATTCTTGCTAAAATTGATCATACTTGGTGAGCATGATAGGATAGTGACTTGAAGCTCTCAAATGCTAAGTATGAAATTTTGTTTGCATGGTTTTGAACTCATTACTTTGAATTTTAGGACAACATATTTATCATTTAAAGATTTAGGACACTAGGTATTGCAAGTTTATAACATTAGCAAATTGCATACTATATGTTCGTTTGTTTAATGTTTAGGACATTAAAATACTACATGTTCCTCTATTTAAAAATTTAAGATTTTATGTGCTACATGCAAGGATGAAAATATCGGTAACAATGGAAATATCGGTACCATTAATTTATGGATATATCAGTGGAAATATCGCTATCGGTAAAAAATAGAAAATTCACAGAAATTTTATTAAAATGATGGAAATTTAACATGAAATTTTAGATAATATAATTACTAGCCTTAATACATTATTTAAACTTAAAATCTCAACAAAATGAGAATTTTACAACATACATATCAAGAAAATATACATAAGAAATATAAAACGATATAACAATTTTTCATAATTATTGAATATTAGAGAACTAATACCAAAATGATGTCCTATGAGGCTCAAATGTAAAAGAAGAAAGATCATCTTGGTCTAAGCAATAATGGTATCAAGTCATCAAATTAGAGAAATTCTGGACGTAGTTTTGGACATGCCAATAGTACATCATTCTATCTTGTCCAACTGTTTGACCATGAATTGGATAGCGTGGACTTACCCAATCACCATCTTGTTGAGACATGCTTGAACCTCCATGTGGAATTTGAGGGTAAGAATCTTCAAAATTGTTCTGAGTCCTCCAGTTGAATTGTGAACTCCCACGTGTATCATAACCATAAAATTCCTGATTACTGCGATCGGTGTTCATGCTCATGGAGTCAAGACTGATTGCAAGTGATTCTATGTCAGTGTTTGAGCTCCTTTCCTGGTTCCAATTACGTCTTCTTACATATTCCTTGCCAATGGCACCTATCGCTGGACTTCCTGCTCTAGATCTATGATCTTCATCTTGTGTTACATGTGTGAAGTCAGCCTCACATGTAAATGGACTCATAGGGATTTGACTTGAGATATAATTTCCACCATTTCTACCATCACTACTTCCATCATTTTCTCCATTATTTGTTGAGGCATCCCTAGTACCAAATGAGTCTAAACCACTAGCACTTCCAACTTCTCACTGTAATACTTCACTCAAGTTAATACCATATTCATGTGCAGCAGCAACTACTTTTGGATCAAGATGTCCTTCATCATCATCTAAATGCATTGGCCGAATCCATTGAAAAAGTGGATCTCTTTCCTCATCACTTGTTGCAGCAGTTATATCCATTAGATCCAAGTATTTTGTCTCAGCAACTTTATCATCTTCAGCCTCCATATCCCGTGTCTTTAACTTCATGTTGTAATAACAAAATACAAGTTGTTAAAGTTCTGGGTATGCAAGACGATTCTGCTGTTTATTGTGTACCATTGCAAACGTACTCTAATTTCTCTCACATGCTGAAGATGATGCTATTTGTGACAAGATTCGTATGACCAATTTTCTCAATATAGGAGCAGAAGTGCCATACTGTAATACTCGGGATTTCTAGTTTCCTAGAATATTAGATATGCCAATTAATAATATTTATTTACAATTAGTGCTTTATTTATTATTACAGTTAATATTATCAAATATATAAATAGTTTTTGTTAGCTATATATTAACAAATGTTTATACCACGTGAAAATTTATTAGAAAATTAATAATTTATGTATTTTTTTTTATATTGCATATATATATGCATAGGTTTAGTTAATATCTTGTTATCAAATAAAGATTTGATTAAGAGCTTATCCACGTTCTTATATTGAGGAAAAGTGATCCTCAAGTTTCTCTAGTTTATTTCTTCATAGTTTCAAAACGTGAGACTCTTTCCAACGTGATCACAACTGAACACCTCCTTAAATCTTTAAATAAACGATCCTATTCCTAGCGTAGATCTTATTTACACTCTTTTAATTTTCCTCCGCAAAAGAATGCATCAATCTATATAAGTCTTTGAATACTTCGGAGTAAGCAATCACATCTTCAAAGCTGAACCTTTTCGTTCCTGTTCGTGTGGTTTATCATCCTTTGTTCCTCAGGTTTGCAGTGCTGTTAATATCCCCACGATTACTTCTAAATGTTTTTGTTGTTGTTTATCTATGTCGTCTCTCATCACAATTAATTTTTTTTATTGTTCTTAAGTTGCTGCATTATCTATGTTTCCACTAAATCTGCTTTGGATATGTTCTTGTTTAGCAATACTCTATTTTAGGTCTAGGCATCTATTATATTTTCTTTTCTTGTTTCGATGAATTTTAGCATTCATTTCACGAATTACCGATATTGTTCATTCTCTTATTGCTTTGACGAACATAAGTTGACGAATCAAGTTTTTGTATCTATGGTCAGATAAAATTATACTATATTTGGAAAACAGATTTTTATTAGTAGGTTTCTTGTCCTGTGGAGTAGTCATCGAAAGCATATACTCGAGTTAGCAGACCATTATACGGTTTATAATTTGTTAATTTGACTTACTTAATTGTTTTACTGCTTGTTGTAATTGAAGAAGTTATTGGATTAAATCGAGTGGGTTTATTTGACGAGGAAACAGGAGATATTTTTTTGGATCCATTTTTCTGTTTTTTTTTTTTATTCGATGAAATTAGTTTGTGGACCACAGAAATGATATCAGGTTGATTGTAATTTGAGGAAGTACGTGTTAGGTGCATTTTTGGACATAGTGGATGGCTAATTTGATTCTGCAGCATGCTAGTTTCTTCAAGATTTATATATCTAATTATTTAAGTTTTTTTTTATTCATTTGGTTGGATTTTGGAAGATCATGTATTAGTGTAGGGGGAAATAATATAGGAGATTAAGTGATATTATGCAGATTTAGAAGTTTAGAGGATTATAAATTTTTATAAATAACACTTACAATATTTTTATTTTTAATTTGGGACTTTATCTCTAATATTTTCTAAGTAAATGCAATTATTTATAATATTAGGTGACGTCAATTGCGAGGACTAGTTCGTACGAGACTCCTATTTTTCACATCTTGCATCCGTATTTGAGGTGGGGTTTTGTTGCTTTAACTCTACAGTGGTTAGTAGAGCTCTAATGCATGTTTATTCAATTTTAAATGTTTATGTGAATTGTTGAGTTGTCTGCTCTGTGATTTCTATTCATGTTATTATTATAGCCAGGGACCCTTATATGGCCCGGGACTGACGAGTCTTCAGGTTCAACCCGCCGTGTTCAATGGCAAAGTGGCAAAGTATCTATGGCAAAGTATCAATGACAAAGTGACAAAGTGGCAAAGTTATATGTGAATATTTTATGTGGCATTGATGACTTGCATGTTTACATTTATATATAACGTTGAATAACTTAATTCCATTGAGTGTGCTTGCATACTCATCCCAATTATTTAAAATTTTCAAGTTAAGGAGTTGGACGGCGAGGAGTGGTGATGACGAATGTTTCCATTTTACTTGCTATCATTTTTATGAACTTCTAGGACCTAGTTTATCCTTCTTTAAGTTAGTTTCCTTTGAAACTCTTTTAAGAGATGATTTATTTCTTATGTTAGAGTCAATGTTTAATTGATACACTAAATTTTTACTTTATTCTAATATTTCCGATTTAGTTAATTCACGTCCTCTAATTATATTTTGCTTTAAAAGAAAATAATTGTTCTAGTATTTATTCACTTTTTTAAAAAAAGGATAAAATTTGGGGGTGTGACTGATTAGTGTCATAATTGCATCTTCTTGCATCCATTTCTATATGGTTTTGATGAGTTTATGTTCATTCCCTAGTATGTTATACTTTGTGCATTTGACCCCTTGTTGGCTAGAAAGTTGTGTTTATAGGTGAAAACAAGCCAAAAGGTAAAGAGACGAGCAAGTTCGATAAAGATCAGATTTATTGAGTTGATCCAAATGGTCTAAATGATATACCATGTCAAAGAGCTTAAAGAGAGGGTCGCAAAGCAAAAAGAATTGAGTCAATCGGAGCTCTAGAACTCAAGATATGAAGAAAACGAGGAAGTCGTAGATCGGACGGGACGGAAGGGCCTGGTCGCGCGCCCAGCCTTCTGTGATCGAGTGCCGAGATCCGGGTCCGAGCGGAGCGGGAGGTCGAGCGGCCAGCTGGTTCAGGTCGAGCGCCATGGCTAATTTCTGAGATTTCAGGGGCAGCTTCGTCTTTTGCGCGATTTAATGAAGGGCACTTTGGTCTAAACATTGTGGGCACTATAAATACTCAAGGATCAGATTCTTAAAGGGACTTTTACCATTTTTCCATTTTCTTAGATTAGTTTAGAGAGAGAATTAGGTGGTTACCAATTAGATTATGAGTTAATTTCTTACTTCTTTCTTCAATTACTTTTGATCCACCCATTGGATCTTTAATCCGTTTGTTGCTTTAGATTCCCCTCGTCGTTGTCTACATTCCTACGATTCAATTTTGTATTTCGCATTCCGGATTAGAATATAGCATTTCAAGGTTTGATGATTGTATTTCAATTCTTCAACAATTGGTAAGAATTCTTGTATTTCCATTCTTATTAGTGTTAATCATGTTTGTCTATAGCTTACACGTTGTTTTGTTCCATCAATTAGCCATGGGCTAATCTCCTTGTTACATGGTTGTATGAATACTATGGTGTAATTTGGTTTCTTGTTAATCCTATGCATGAATTAGTGATCTTGATGGGTTAGTTCTCTTATTAATGATTTGTATGAATGTTTGGTATGCCAATTGAATAATTGGAGCTTATATGAGTTTGCAAGACATGAAAATTGAGCATATTCATAGAATCTCTAAATTGAATGTTGTGCACACTAAGTGTTTGATTAATGACTTTTATGACCAATGAGAATTGCATTTAAGCCTAGACCTCTTAAATAGAGTATTGGGTGTTGTTAGAGAGATCTAGACACCTAATAGAGCTCGTTAGCTTGTGTTGTTAGAGAGATCTAGACACTAGTTAGAGTCATAACTTGATTAAGATACCAAGAGACCTTTTGAATGCTAGGATGGATAGGGCACTAGATGAACCATAGTAGGAGTACTTCCATGCACACACACATTCCACACTTGCTCATCTCTAAGAGGTGATAGTTAGGATTTACTATTTCTTGTTGATTTAGTAGATAGAAATCAAGACTATTTTTCTTACTTTCCTAGCTATTAACCTTTGTAAACATCCAATGCTTGCTTGATATCGCATTGTTTAGCCAAAAGGTATCTACGTGCAAGTGTACACGATCGTTATTGTAATGGCAAGCTTAACCAACTATATTTTATATCGAACCCAAAGGAGACGGGGATTTATAAGATAAGACTATTGTTCTTGATTCAAAAATAACAAAGCAAGTAAAGGGGATATGGTATCTATGTCTACAAGTGCGTCAAACGAGTAAACTACCTATCACCTTGATTCACAAAGTGAGCAAGTTGTGTGAGAAGTGTATTAGTGTACTATCCTATGTATCATGTGGTGAAGTATCACTTACTCATGCATTGAGGTATTGTACAATCAATAGGCAAGCCACTCTAATATGCAAAGGTCTCCCTAAATGCACATAAGAGCCTCTAATTGTCTTTCCAATTCTCTAAGGTAATTCTCACTATCTTAGGAATTTTAACAAACACTTAATATGCAATGACCTAATAACAAGAATTTTTTAGATAAATTACCCAACTTTCGTATGAGACTAAGTCCTAATGGCCCATACAATCAATTATGCATATAAGCATTCATACAAACCATCAAAATAGAGAATTGATCATACAACATCTCAAGCATTCATAAGATCAACATAAACACCACACTAATCCATAGGAATCATACACCAACACACAAAGGAATTAGCCCATGGCTAATTGAATAAGCAATAAAGAAATTGAAGTAACTACATTCATAATTATGCAGGAATTATACAAAGTATTCAAGAATTTACCTATTACAAGTGGAATTGAAAAGATACAAGATTACCTCTATAAGCTAGAAAATGATCCAACAACAGAAATTGAAAATCAATCGGTATAAATGTAGCTTTAGCTATGCTAAGAATGCAGGAGAAAACTGATCGTCGATCCGAACGGTTGATCACAAGTAATCGTCGAAATCGTAAATGAAAATCTAACAACACCACTTGGAAACTACCTCTAACTTCTCCTAATCTAGTGAGAGAATATGAATCTAAGAAAATGATAAAAGTCTTTTTAGAAAATCTGAGATGGAAGTATATATAGTGTCCTTGGATCATTGACTAAGATGCCCTTCATTAAAACGCGCGAAAATACGAAAATAGCCCTGAAAATTCAGGAAATTTGCACTGCTGTCGCCCAAGAGCTGAACAACTGTCGACCTCTCGGGCGACAGCTTGGTCGACAGAGAGCCCTCTTGTCGTCCAAGAGCTGAGCAACTGTCGACCAAGCTTGGTCGATAGCCAGCTCGACAAATTCCTGTCGATCCAGAGATGTTGGTCGACAAATGCCTGCCTTCCGAAGAAGGAACCTGTGTCACCCGAGGCCTTTGTCTCGGTCGATGCGTGACTTCCTTGTTTTTGTCATATCTTGAGCTCTAGAACTCCGATTGACTCGATTCTTCTTTCGTTGCGACCCTCTCTTCAAGCTCTTCAACATAGGATAGCAATTTCTCCATTTTGATCAACTCCAGAATTTGAACTTTACTCGATCTTGCTCGTTTCTTCCTCATTTTGCTCATTTTCACCTACAATCACAACTTCCTAGCCAAAAAGGGTTAAATACACAAAGTATCACATAATAGGGTCAAATATGAACATAATATCACCAAAAGCATATAGAAATGAGTGCTAAAACATGCAATTATGACCCTAATCACACCCCTAAACTAGATTGTTGCTCGGCCTCGAGCAACGAAGCTATAAGATAGGGGAATAATTGTATCGTTGAAGCATCAAGCACACAATCAAATGCCATATATACATCACCTAATATCATGCAATCTATCAATGTAGTATCATCTCATCAACCATTTACATAACATCAATGCACACAAGATCCAATCAATGGGTCAAAATCCTTACTAGATAGTGTATCACTCAATCTCTCAAGTGTATGAGGTTCACTCAACATCACACATAGTACATCCACTACCATAAGCTTGATAAGAGTCTCAAATTCTCCACCACTTGACAAGTAATTCATCATCAAATCAAAGAGGACTTTTTATTTGGTTATAGTGTTGGCTCTTTGGTAAGGGTGGATATTTTTGGATAGAAGTGACTATCATACTAGTGGAGCAAGAGGTCAAGACTTTACTCTTCCAAAGATATGTTGCAAGTGATCAAGTTGCAACACCATTTCAACCACATAACACTTCTTTTCACACTTCTTCCTTTCAAGCATTTTTCCACTTCCTTTCTTTTGCAATTTTGCATCACATCACCAACACATTAGGAACATAAGCTCTTTTTCACATCTTTTCATTCAACACAACTTCACTTTTTTACATCTTCATCTTTTGCTTCTTTCACTTTTCTTCACCATCTCATCCACCAAGCTTGCTTTCAAAGTACATGTAACCCTCATATCCTCATATAAGCTCCACTAGTAATAGGGAAAATAAGGCTCAAAATGAAGGATAATCAAGCTATAATCATAGGTTGCCAAAGAAAAGGCCAAAGGTACAAAATGGCTAACTATGGAATCAATGTCATGGCATGGATAATTTGGCTAAGTGACTCATATAAAATCAAAGATAGCCTCAAATCCTTTTTGACAACTCATTACAAAATGTGATCTCAAACATGACTCAAATCAAGTTCTAGAGTGGAAATGCACCATGTGGATCTCACATAAAAAAAAATGTCATCCGTTCAAGATTGAAACGGGAAAAATAGGCTCAAACCTCACGGGCCAAGGTGATCATGATTCATATCTTATCAAACATGTACACATCAATCATGTATCAAGCATCAAAGAATCAACTACACTATAGACAAAAATGTATTAAGCAATATACACACTACACTTAACTATGCACAATCTACATCATCCACACAATCATAAGCATATCTCATGCCACACTACTCTCAAAACAAGCAACAATGGCAAAAAATAAACAAGCAAAACAAGGGCTCATCACTACGATAGGCATCAAATCATAAGAATACTTCCAAAAATCAGTCTAAAAATAGCATTGTCATGAGAATGATGAAACGATCACACCCCCCAAACTTTTTTGGACCATAGGTCTAAAAAGTTTGGCAAAGGAGTGGAGGCAAGAATCATGCAATGCACAATAAAGCTCAAAACATACAAACAACCATCAATACCAAGAAACAATACCCCCAAACTTGGCTAAGCCAAGCACTTCACAAAGAGAAGGAATACAATACCTCACCCTTTGAGCAATGATATTGTGAGGGTACCCTCTTGGATTGTGCATACCTACAAAAATAAAAAATACACTCCATTAGACCAAAAACAACAAAATCCTAAACAACTAAAAGGATGGGTTGCCTCCCATCTAGCGCTTGGATTTAACGTCCCCTAGCCGGACGACTCTTAAGCTCAAATCATGGTGGCTCAACATCACAAAGCCTCAAATAGTTTGTCACTTCCTTTGGCATGGAATTATGGTAAAGCTTCAAACGGTGCCCATTAGCATAGAAGAGTTCCCCTTTATCATTCATCAATTCGTACCAACCGCTTGCAAAATAATTTGATATTGTAAAGGGCCCACTCCATTTCGACTTTAATTTCCCGGGAAACAACTTCAATTTTGAATTAAACAAAAGTACTTGATCGAGCACTTTGAATGACTTCTCTTTTATATTGGCATCATGCCATCTCTTAGTTTTTTTCTTGAAAATCTTAGCATTTTCATACGCCTCATCTCTAAATTCATCCAACTCCAACAATTGAAGATGCCTTTTCTCCCCACATGCTTTCTCATCAAAATTCAACTTCTTAATGGCCCAATAAGCTTTGTGTTCAAGCTCAACGGGCAAATGACAAGGCTTACCATATACAAGTTGGTAAGGAGAAAGGTTCAATGGAGTCTTAAAGGCCGTACGATAAGCCCAAAGCGCATCATCCAACTTGAGTGCCCAATCTTTCCTATTAGAACTCACGGTCTTCTCTAAGATAAGCTTGATTTGGCGATTTGACACTTCTGCCAATCCATTAGTTTGGGGCTGATAGGCCGTGGAGATCTTGTGCTTCACATCATACTTTATAAGTAAGTTCCCCAATGCTCTATTCACAAAGTGAGTACCCCCATCACTAATCAACGATGTTGGCACACCAAATCTAGCAAAAATATTCTTCCTCAAGAATTCCATAACCACTCTTGCATCATTGAACTTTGTGGGGATTGCTTCCACCCACTTCGAAACATAATCCACGGCCAAAAAAATGTATAAATAACCATGAGAAGATGGGAAAGGTCCCATAAAATCAATACCCCATACATAAAAAACCTCTACCTCTTGAAAAATATTCAAGGGCATCTCATCACGTCTTGACAACCCCCCAACTCTTTGGCATCTATCACATCTAGAGACAAACATGTGACAATCCTTAAAAACCGAAAGCCAATAGAAACCACATTGAAATACTTTTTGAGCCATTTTAATGGACCCAAAATGTCTTCCATAAGGCAAAGAATAGCAATGTGTGTGCACAATTTCAATCTCCTATTCCGGAATACATCTCCTAATCATAGAATAGGCACATCTACGATACAAATATGGATCATCCCAAATATAACGACGTACCTCTTTGTAAAACCGCTTCCTTGCATTTGAATTCATTCCATAAGGAGTTGCTCCACTTGCTAAGAAGTTAGCAAAGTCGGCATACCATGGTGCCTCATCTTCCATCTTCCAAATTTTCTCTCCTTCAATCCTAAAAATATGCTCATCGGGAAAGCTTTCAAGTATCTCTTCTTTTTCTTCCAAGGCCTCATCTCCTCTCACTAATCTTGACAAGTGATCAGCTATCACATTTTCGCTACCCATCTTGTCTCTAATCTCCAAATCGAACTCTTGTAAGAGCAACACCCACCTAATCAACCGAGGTTTAGAATCTTTCTTCTTCATCAAGAACTTTATAGCCGAATGGTCCGTGTAGACAATGGTTTTCGTCCCCACAAGATATGGACGAAACCTCTCTACGGCATATACAATGGCCAAAAGCTCTCTCTCGGTAGTGGTGTAATTCAATTGAGTCAATGAGAAAGTCTTTGAAGTATAATAGATGTCATGAAATCTTTTCTCTCTTAATTGACCTAACACCACCCCCATAGCATAATCACTTGAATCGCACATAAGCACAAAAGGCTCATTCCAATTGGGGGTGATCAAGATTGGTGCACTCACTAAAGCTTCCTTAAGCAACCTGAAAGATTTCAAGCAAACATCATCAAACTTAAAAGGAACATCTTTCTCAAGCAACCGAGACAAGGGTTTAGACAATTTAGAAAAATCTTTGATAAATCTCCTATAAAATCCAGCATGTCCCAAGAAAGATCGTACTCCCTTCTCATTAGTAGGCGGAGGTAGCTTCTCAATAGTTACTACCTTAGCACGATCAACTTGTAGCCCATTGGAGGAGATGTGATTCCCAAGAACAACACCTTCACTTACCATAAAGTGGCATTTCTCCAAATTGAGCACCAAATTCGCCCCTTCACATCTAATTAGTACCTTCTCAAGATTAGACAAACATATATCATATTTATTACCAAAAATGCTGAAATCGTCCATAAACACTTCCATAATTTGCTCAATTAACCCATGGAATATCGACATCATTAACCTTTGGAATGTAGCTGGAGCATTGCATAGCCCAAAGGGCATGCGTCTCCAAGCGTACGTTCCATAGGTGCATGTGAAAGTAGTCTTCTCTTGGTCTTCCGGTGCAATCATGATTTGATTGTATCAGGAATAACCATCGAGGAAGCAATAGTATCGATAACCACATAATCTATCCAATATTTGGTCCATAAATGGCAATGGAAAGTGATCCTTACAAGTAGCCTTGTTCAATTCCCGATAATCAACACAAACATGCCAACCCGTGGCAACCCTTGTAGCAATCACTTCATCATTTTCAGTTTTAATTATAGTCATTCCACCCTTCTTAGATACTACATGCAAGGGTGACACCCAAGGGCTGTCACTTATGGGGAAGATCATATTTGTTCCAAGTAGTTTTAACACTTCTTTCTTAATGACTTCTTGTATAATTGGTTACACTCTTCTTTGTGGTTGAACTAATGGTTTAGCATTTTCTTCTAAGCGTATTCTATGCATGCATAAAGAAGGATTGACTCCCTTTAAATCATCCACAATCCAACCTAAAGCCGATTTATGTTTCCTAAGCATAGCAAGCAATTTTTAAAGTTCTTCACTTTGAAGGGAAGAGGATACGATTATCGGATTTCTTTCATTTTCGTCGAGATAAGCATATTTAATTAGCTTCCTCTTCCTTATCCTTGTTTGTTATCTCTTCCTCTTTGATTTCCAAGAGTATCTCTTTCTCTTGAGTGTTCATGGATCCTTCATCTTCATCACCTACATCATTAACAACAAAACAATCACTTTCTTTAGCTTCATTATAGTTAGGAATATCATAATTAGAAGTAAAGAAAGGAATTTTGGTATTTTCATAAGCTTCTTGTATACAAAGATCTACAACATCAATTGAGTGGCATGAGGAATTCTCCCTTGGATGCTTCATAGCATCTTGGATCGAAAAGTGAAGTTCCTCTCCTCCAAGCTTCAAAGTTAACTCTCCATTAAAGACATCAATGACCGCTCGGTAGCCAAGAAAGGTCTTCCTAAGATGAGAGGAATGTCTTTGTCCTCTTCCATATCAAGGACATAAAAGTCCGCCGAAAAAGTAAAATCTTTAATCCTCACAAGTACATCCTCTATGAAGCCGTTAGGAATGGTAGTTGACCCATCCGCCAATTGGAGTGTTGTGGATGTTCCCTTCAAGTGGCCTTGGTCTAAGCTTTTGAAGATCGAGAGTGGAATTAAATTGATGCTTGCTCCTAAATCACATAGAGCCTTTCGAACTACTCCATTGCCCATGTCACACTCAATTGTGAAACATCCCGGATCCTTTTCTTTTTGAGGGAGCTTCCTTGTTAAAGCATCACTACTCTCCTTAGTCAATTTCACTGTTTCCGTCCCTTCCACTCTTCTCCTTTTGGCCAAGAGATCTTTCATAAACTTTGCATAACTTGGCATTTGTTCCAAGGCCTCATAAAAAGGAATGTTTATATAAAGCTTCTTGAAAACTTCTAGGAATTTATTGAATTTGTCATCGAGTTTCTTCTTGGCAAACCTTTGAGGGTATGGAATGGGTACTACCGTCTTTGGCACCCCCCATTCATCAACTTCCACTTTATTCTTCTTTTCTCTCTCTTCTCGAACTCTTTTCCACGTAGGAACATAGCTTTCTTCCTTTTCAATTTCTCCTTGCTCTCCTTCTTCCACTAACCCTTCTTCCACCTTACTTTCCTCTTCCTTCCCATCTTCCTTGCTTGATGGAATATGATATTCCAAACCAACTCCCATATCTATATCATCAATTCTCTTGTCTTCTATCCCCTTTTCTCTATCCTTATCACAACTAGGAACACTTGGTCCCTCATATCTTCTTCCACTTCTTAACTCAATCGCACTACATTCTTCTCTCAATTGAGCTTCAATCAAGAAAGATTTACATTCTCGGGCCCTTTGTCCACATCTTCTTGATACTTTCTCGACTTGTACTTCTAAACTCTTAGTCTTGCTCCTTGGTCTCGACAAATTGCATCAAACTTTAAGTTTGTATCCTCTAAGCTCCTTCGTCCTTCTCTTCTTATGTTGTCAAGTTCCTTGAGTATAAGATGTAGTGTTTAGTAGAGGTACGTGGAATTTCCTTGGTGAGAAGATATGGTTGGCATAGAGTTTTGGAATGTATTATTATGTTGGTATGATCCTTCATTGGAATAGGTGTAAGGGTGGTAGGTGTATGACGTAGAAGGTTGCGTGTTTGATGGATTGTAAGTGGAGTGAGGATATCGATCCATCTCAAGTTCACAAAATCCTGCAAGAATTAACAAGTATCAAAACTTCTCACACCAAAAATAGTAAAAACAAAATAGAAAACAAGAACAACTATCAAGCAACCAAACAAACAAGCCGTCTCCCAGGCAATGGCGCTAAAAACTTGTTTAGCCAAAAGGTGTCTACGTGCAAGTGTACACGATCGTTATTGCAATGGCAAGCTTAACCAAGTTTATTTTATATCGAACCCAAAGAAGATGGGGATTTGTAAGGTAAGACTATTGTTCTTGATTCAAAAATCACAAAGCAAGTAAAGGGGATATGATATCTATGTCTACAAGTGCGTCAAACGAGTAAACTACATATCACCTTGATTCACAAAGTGAGCAAGTTGTGTGAGAAGTGTATTAGTGTACTATCCTATGTTTCATGTGGTGAAGTATCACTTACTCCTGCATTGAGGTATTGTACAATCAATAGGCAAGACACTCTAATATGCAAAGGTCTCCCTAAATGCACATAAGAGCCTCTAATTGTCTTTCCAATTCTCTAAGGTAATTCTCACTATCTTAGGAATTTTAACAAACACTTAGTATGCAATGACCTAATAACAAGAATGTTTTAGGTAAATAGCCCAACTTTCGTATGAGACTAAGTCCTAATGGCCCATATAATCAATTATGCATATAAGCATTCATACAAACCATCAAAATAGAGAATTGATCATACAACATCTCAAGCATTCATAAGATCAACATAAACACCACACTAATCCATAGGAATCATACACCAACACACAAAGGAATTAACCCATGGCTAATTGAATAAGCAATAAAGAAATTGAAGTAACTACATTCATCATTATGCAGGAATTATACAAAGTATTCAAGAATTTACCTATTACAAGTGGAATTGAAAAGATACAAGATTACCTCTATAAGCTAGAAAATGATCCGACAATAGAAATTGAAAATCAATCGGTAGAAATGTAGCTTTAGCTATGCTAAGAATGCAGGAGAAAACTGATCGTCGATCCGAATGGTAGATCTCAAGTAATCGTCGAAATCGTAAATGAAAATCTAAGAACACCACTTGGAAACTACCTCTAACTTCTCCTAATCTAGTGAGAGAATATGAATCTAAGAAAATGATAAAAATCTTTTTAGAAAATCTGAGATGGAAGTATATATAGTGTCCTTGGATCATTGACTAAGATGCCCTTCATTAAAACGCGCAAAAATACGAAAATAGCCCTGAAAATCCGAGAAATTTGCACTGCTGTCGCCCAAGAGCTGAGCAACTATCGACCTCTCGGGCGACAGTTTGGTCGACAGAGAGCCCTCTTGTCGTCCAAGAGCTGAGCAACTGTCGACCAAGCTTGGTCGACAGCCAGCTCGACAAATGCCTGTTGATCCAGAGATGTTGGTCGACAAATGCCTGTCTTCCGAAGAAGGAACCCGTGTCGCCCAAGGCCTTAGTCTCGGTCGATGCGTGACTTCCTTGTTTTTGTCATATCTTGAGCTCTAGAACTCCGATTGACTTGATTCTTCTTTCGTTGAGACCCTCTCTTCAAGCTCTTCAACATAGGATAGAAATTTTTCCATTTTGTTCAAATCCAGAATTTGGACTTTTCTCGATCTTGCTCGTTTCTTCCTTATTTTGCTCGTTTTCACCTACAATCACAACTTCCTAGCAAAAAAGGGTTAAATACACAAAGTATCACATAATAGGGTCAAATATGAACATAATATCACCAAAAGCATATAGAAATGAGTGCTAAAACATGCAATTATGACCCTAATCACGCATCGTTTCCCTGTGTTCGATATTATTACTTGGTCATCTTGCCACGTCTACAACTACCACGTACCCTTGCGTGAGACACGATTTTGGCAAACAAGTATTTGGCGCTGTTGCCGGGGAAATGATCTCTTTGTCAAGCTTGTGATGTTTGTTTACATTTCTTTTCTTTGTTTTTCTTTGTTTACCTTTGACTATTCTTGGTGAGTGTTGATATTTGCTTATTTTTGTAGGAGTGAGTTTACTTGAAGATGGGATACAATCACTACACGTATCCACGATACACATGTTCTCTTAATTCCTATACATATCAACCACCACCTCCACAAGAAGTTTCTTATCCTCCTAACTCATATACTTATCAAGATTCCTACTCCTTTGAGGATCCATATTCCTACCTTTCACCCTCTCCTATGCCTTTCAATCATGAAGAAGCTCCTCCAAGCCATATTAATGGTACTCTAGTTTACATCCACAAACAACTCGAAGAAAGTCAAAGGGAGGATGAAAGGCACTTCGTGCGCGGACCTACGCGGACGTAGATCTGACTCATCCCATCGAGATGAAGCGGGCATGAACTCCTGGGCCGTCTCTTCACGTTTGGGCCCCAGCCTGTCCTGGAGAACCTCCCGGGATTAGTGAGTGGCGGAGGCCTCCGTATAAGTAGTAGCTCGCCTACCTCATGAGCCGAGCCTATCAGCAACCTTTGCCTTCCCGGTAGCATTTCGATGGTGGTGAGCTCTAGCGGAGCTCGGCTCCTGTTCAGCTAGGAGTTCACCAGCATGCTCCCTTGGCTGGGTGGCCTGTGTGCGCCTGGTTTCTTGCTCCCGGGCAATAATGGTTGGAGCTCGCTGGGTTTCACCCTGTTGTTGCTGCCTTTGGACCCTCTGGAGGGTAGCAATAGCTCGCTCCAGCTCACCAGGATTTTGGAGGAGTTCCTGGAGAGCTGGGCTCAATCCGTCCTATGTCGCCTGGGTAGCATTAGTGTGCCTCTCAGCTCGCTGGGGAGCTCGTTGGCATGACGACTCCCCGTTAGCCTGGTGTTTCTGGGAAGTACGCCCCTTCCACCTCCCTGTGTTTGAAGTGGTGTGAGTGCTGTCCTTAGACATTGTCCAGCTAGGGGTAGTTAGTTCGTCTTCCAAGGAATTCCAGCAAAGGTAAGGGTTTACAAAGGTCTTTCTAGCCTTGCATGCAAGTGATTTTTCCAGAATCTGGTTTAATCACAAACATGCATGCATTTAGAGTCTTTGTTTCCTTGTTTTTGTCCACAAAATTCTGGAAAACGGCAAGTTCCTTGGTAATTCCTTCAAATCTTCAAGTGTTCTTGAGTTTCTTTCAAGAACACCTTCAAATTTCCTCACTTTTCTCTCAAATTTTCACAATTGAAGGTTCATACCCTCTTCTAGCGCCAAATTGTTGGTAGAATTAACTGATAAGGTGTTTATGTGGCTATAATTACTCAGGAATCCTACCAAACAATAATCTTGTTATAAGTTCTTGAGAGAGTTTTTAGGAGAGAGAGAGTAGTGAGAGAAAATAGTTGTAGTATTATGAGCTTAGAGAGAGAAATGAGTTACAAGAGACCTATTTATAGGTTTGTATGTAATGAGGTGTCACTTAGTGGGCTTATTTAGCCTAATATGCTGACAAGTGTCCTTAACATCTGTCTTTACTCACTACTATGCTCTAATTACATTGTTTTGCCTTACTACATCACTACTGATTCCCTATATAACTATCAGCTTCACTTCGGTCTGGGCGAGCTCCTTAGCGAGCTCCCTTACCTTGTGTTGCTCTGGGATGTGTTGATGGTAGTAGGACTGGGCCTTGTCTTCTGGTGCTGGGCGAACTCCCTTGCGAGCTCCCTCTCCGTGATGATCATATGGCCAAGCGCTGACGTGTCTTCCAAAAAATTGGGCGAGCTCCTGGCGAACTCTTCATCTACCTGTGGGGTTGACTGGTCAAGAGTGGTGACGTGGCGGAGTGCCAACCTGGCGAGCTCCTGGTGAACTCCTTAACCTTGAGTCATTTATTTCATTAATCTTCCATTAGTAGCTCATCTTAGTTCGTCTATCAACATTTGTATTTTTACAAAGGAACTTAACTCTAAAGCTGTAGATTTCATAAGTCACTCAGCTGTTAAGTTTCATATAGTTCACACTATTTTTCATTAACACACATACTTTATTTCTGCTGCACATTAGAGGTTTTTCAATACACTTTCAAGTGTTAAAACCCCTCTGATTTTGTCTACAAGTTGTTAACTTTTATTTTTGCAAGTTTTTATAACTCTACAGCTATAAACTTTTATAGTCAACAGTTGTAACCTTTGTGGTCCAAACTCTTGTAAACTTCTTAGTTTAAACTTATAGAAGGTATTTGAAAGGTTCTAGTACCCCTTTTTGAAAAAGTTTAAAATTTGTTTAAAGGTCTATTCACCCCCTAGACCTTTACCATTTATAAGGGACCAACATATAGTGTACTTAATTAATGCACACAAAATTAAGATACTTTAAAGTTAAAAGTATAAAAAAAAGTTAAAAGTTAATTAATCCGTCTAAATACTCGATCTACCAATAAATAAGTTAGATTAAAATTTTTGTAGCACATCAAAATTTCAACGCAAATTCTAGCATGCACTTGGGTGCATAGTATGCACCTTGATTTTAATTCAATTTTAAATTTAATTTAATTTTTTCAGAAACACACACTACACGCCGCACTGTGTGTTTTTGGGTATAACAAGTTGTTCTTGGGTATTGCAAAGATTTGTTCTTGGGGTATTAAGGAATTGCTCTTGGGGTATAACTAAATTGTTCTTCAGGTATTAATAATTATTCTTGGGGTATTGATAATGAGAACCCTTATAACAACTGCCAAATTAAACAAATTACTGGGGTACTCAAGGTCGATCTCCAGTATCCCTGCTGCTAAAAGAAAGTCAAGAAAATTCTCTGCAAATTTCCCCGTGAGTTTCCCTCTATTAATTCCTAATCTTTTTATTTATTGATCACATTTGCTGGATATTTCTCGATTGTTACCAATCAAGTAAGTAGGGCTTTAGCTATCAGACGACGACATATCTCCCATTTGTCCTCTACAATTGTCAGCAGAGAGGGCAAAAATGTATGGTTTTTTTGGGGGATTGGGAGGGACTCCAATAATTATATAAGTTTTGGGAAACTTGCAACAGTAAGAGTTAATTTTTATAAGAAATTTTTTCGGGTATTATAAGATGTTTTTTGAGGTATTATTTACACTTGTCCTTAGAATATTACTTAGATTTATTTTTTGGGTATTACTCTATTGTTATTTGGGTATTATAAAATAATTATTCAAAATGCAACATCAAAAAAATTATAAATTACCTTTAAAAAAATGATATTTTTTATAAGTTTTTATGAAATAAATGTACTATTCTCTTCATATTAATCCACATTTTTACTTTTAATCTTTAAAATAGACACATATGTTTTTTTAATTTATATAATGATGTTGAAAATCAACAAGAAAGCTTAAAAATTAAACTAATCAAAGCATAAAATTCCCTCAAATTTAAGTAATACCTGAAGAACAATTTATAAATACCCAAAGAACAACTCACAATACCCCAAGAACAATTAACAATACCCGAAGAACAAAATCATTAACAAAATCATTTAATTGTTCTTTGGATATTATAAATTATTCTTTGGTATTATGAATATTACAAATTGTTCTTTTAGGTATAATAAATTATTCTTTGGGTTTATTCATTTATAAATTATTCATTGTATATTATAAATTATTCTTTGAGTACTATAAAATGATCTTTAGGTATTGTAAGATATTTTTTAGGTATTATAAATTGGTATTTGGGTATTATTCAATATATTCCAGCTTAAGATTGCTGTAGCACGCGAGGGACTGAAATCAAACGATCAAATTTGGAACTAATTAAATTTAATTAAAGAATTAAAATGAATTAGCTAGATGGTGCTTACTCCAAAGATTTCTTGAGAGCTGGGAGAACGCTGTCAGCATGGTTATCACTTGCTCAAAGCTTGGAACATAAGAAATGATGATCATCACTTGCCCAAAGCTTGGAACAGATGAAGATTTTTTTGGGTATTATTTAGATTTATTCTTGGGACATTATTTAGATTTATTTTTGGGGTATTATTTAGTTGTTATTCGGGTATTATAAATTATTTTTTTCGATTTTACTCAATAAATTATTTATTAATTAATTATTCATTTATAAGATGTTCTTTGGGTATTTGTAAGATGTTTTTGGGTATTATAAGATGTTATTTGTGTATTATAAATTGTTCTTTAAGTATTACTCATTTATTATTTATTTATTTATTAATTATTCATTTATAAATTGTTCTTTGGATATTATAAATTATTATTTGGGTATTATTTGAATATTATAAATTGTTCATCAGGTATTACAAATTATTCTTTGAGTTTATTCATTTATCAATTATTTATTTATAAATAATTCATTATGTACTATAAATTATTATTTGGGTATTATAAGATGTTCTTTGGGTATTTATAAATTGTTCTTTGAGTATTACTTGTTTATTTATTATTTATTTATTAATTATACATTTATAAATTGTTCTTTGGATCTTATAAATTATTATTTGGGTATTATATATTGTTCTTTGGGTATTTATAAATTGTTCTTTGAGTTTTACTTGTTTATTAATGGTTTATTTATTAATTTTTCATTTATAAATTGTTATTTGGATTGTCACACCCCAATTTTCATAAACAGCGGAAGTCTTTAATAAATCTTGAAAAGAAAATTTTGTTTTGGGCGTGATCTAACTAATCTTGAAATAAATTTTTCTTTTTCTTTAAAACTCTTTGAATTAAAACATAATACTTTCACATAAATCACAAAATAAAATCTTAACATAATTTACATGCCTTGAACATTAATAATTATTTAAAACATGCTAATATACCACAAATAATTAAATCTACATGCAACCTAAATAATTCCAACTTAACATATCACATAATATCAGATTTAACCTATAAAATCAAATAAAAATTAGTGTACAGCTGTAGAACATATATTTTTCGAAAATAGTCCACTATTTTCTAGAAAATCCTTCATTTATCAAATCTTCTATTACCAATTAAATATTCACGTATAAAACACTTATTAAATCATATAATACTGATAAAATATTTTATTAACGAAAACTTCTTGATTTATTTCATAAAAGTCGCACACAAGGCAATTAGAGGACTAAAATTAAACCCTAGACTTCTATTATTGATAAAATCGTGAAATTTGGTTTATAAGAATAATTTTTCATGAATAATATACTGTAAAAATTTCGGAATTAATGGAGTTATAAAACGTTAATTCTAGTCATGCAAAATTAAGGACTCTAATTAATATATAGGACCATAAATCATATCTTTTCACATGCAACTCAATTCCTATCTTATGACCACATAAGGCACGACATGTTTCTGCCCTAAAACATAAATATACTAATCAATTAAATCCCTAACAAGTTAATACCCTAAAACATGATTAATCTCTAAAATAATCCATAATCTATCACATAAAATAAAATCATAATAATTAACAAATCTTTTCAAGAGTCTAATATTATTAAAAAAAAGTGTCAAGTACCAGAATAATCATAAATTCATAATTTTAAATTAAATCCTTCATGCAATTAAAAAGTACCGAAATCCTATCAAATTAAAATAAACGAATTAAACAAGATAACTTGCGTGCGAAATCAATCTTTCGTAATTTCTTTTACTCCCACATCCACACGCCTTCACCGTGACCACCTCGTCCTTTATTCGACATAATCTGAAAAATTAGTTTGGTGAAAGGAGTGAGAAATTATAAATAACTCTCAGTGGGGACGTTAGTTCGAAGTCTAAATATAATGGACATGCAAACATGAAAACATACCAACCATAGACATAGATGATACGACTAAATCGCATCCGTGGAATTTATTTGATATGACTAAATCATATCCGTAGACATAGATTGATACAACTAAATTGTATCCGTGGAATTGATACTCCCGAAGAGCATCCGTGGAATTTCTCGACACCACAAGGGCATCCATAGATGTTAGCATATAAACATATCAACAAAACATTTAAAAATCGAACTAAAATACCACTTTTTCACCGTAGAATCCCCACCTTGATTTCTTGAAATTGAAAAACGGTTTGTGTGCGTACGTCCGGCCTTGCTATGTCCTCGAATCGAAACCTCTACAACTCTCGGATCTTATCTCTCTCTCTCTCTCTCTCTCTCTCTCTTAATATTCTCTAAAATTTAATAAGGTGTAGGTGAAATTTGATGCCAATTAAGGGTCCTATATTTATAGGATGGAAAGATATAGGGCTTAATATAATATCTTGATGAATATATGAAGATTAATGAATATTATGGACTGGATATAGGGGATGGACGAAATTTGGCTTGGATTTTATGTATCTTGGACGAAATATTGGTGTAGGGAAGGAAGATATATGGTTCATGAACAAATCTTGAAGATATCTTGGAAATAAAATATTCTAACTTGCAATATGTGTGGAAATCCAAAAATTGTAGGACCATAACAATAAAATCTTGGTTTAAATCTTTGGAATAATATCTTGGATGGAAAAATAATGAATGTGGCCGAAAATATGAAGATGTGGAATATATGGCATAACATATCTTGGAACATTCTTGGGAAATCTTGGTAATCTTTTTAATATCTCCAATATCATAATCTAACAACCTCAAGACTTCATAATCTTTAATTCCTAATGCTAATTTTCGAAAATATACATAAGGATAATATTCATCTCTCCTAATAAAAATAATAAGGACTCTAACTAACTCAAAATCTTGGTCTCCCAAAAATACCCTCATCCTTCTAACAACTTTCGAATTTCCTCTCTCCTAAAAGTATTCCTTCTCTAAATTTAATCCGCATAATAATATCTAATCCCAAAAATAATAAGTCCTCAATTACTATTTTACCCTTAAAAGATTAATACTTAAAGGACTAAAAATCTTAATGGACTATACCACAAAATAATACTCTTATTCCTTAAAATATTAAATCCTAGTCTAGAAGTCCAAAAGTAATATTAATCGGATCAACTAATACTAAGCAAGAAAATAAAACTCAAGCTTAAGAACTTAAAGGATTAAAAACTAACTCTCTAAAAATGTAGGCACAATCGGCATTCTTCACAAGGTGACTGACTACTTCTTCTAGTGGACTAAGTCTACCCTTAACTTGCCGCATCAGCTTAATTATCCTCCAAGTAAATATCTTCTAGAGAAATCTAATGCTACTTCTCCTTAATAAAAGTGTTAATCCTTATTCTTGCCAATATTACTTACCTCAATAAATAAATCTTATACTTAATAAATTAATCCCACAATTAAAATCAAATTCAAATCTAAATCCTTAATTAATCACCAATATTAATACCTTAACTTAGTAATTGAATTAATCCTCCAACAAATTAAATCTCAACTTAAATCTTCACAATTATTCCCAAAGATACACTAAATATTCCTCAAATAATTTCAGAGATTTAACCTCAAAATATCCAATAAATAAATATCAAATATCATCTCTCCAAATAAATATATTCTAGATACTCATAATATCACTCTTGTCCATAAATAATACTCCTAACTTTTGCAAGTAACATTTAACACCTAGCAATAAAATCTTAACTTAACTCCTTACATATCCGACAAATATAGTCTAACTTTGCAACATGCACCTTTATCCCTTGAGAGTAATACCTTAAAGTCCTAACATTATTCCTTCGCTTAAAGTCCAAATAATTCCGATAATAATCTCTTGATATTTATTTTCAAGAAAATCTAAACCTTGTATATTTTCTTGTTCTATAACCTTTCATATAAAATCTAATCGAGATCCCTTAAAGATTTATTCCTAATTTCTTGATCCAAATCTTTAATCACATATCCTAGTCAAGATCCCATATAAATTCATTCTTATCTCTAAAATAACAAACTCACTAAATTACTCCTATACCCTTAATAAATTGGTACTTAATAAATCCTAATTTTCTCAATCCAAATTGAATTATAACACTTAATAACCAATCAACTTAAATCCTTTAAATCCTTAAATTAAATACTTAATTGGATCATATCTTAATTTGGCTCTCTAACTTTTAATTCACACACTAAAGCCCAAAATAAATCATCAAGAACTTAATCTTAATTCCCAAATACTCAAATCAACTTTACTAACTTAATCATCAGAAAATTAATACTTAAGGCTCGTGAAAAACTTAAGGAACTAAAGCACAATATTTAATCCTACGCGCAACTTAACTTTAAAACCTCAAATGACGACTTATAAACTATAACTTGAATCCATTTATGCTGGGCGTGACATGGATATTATAAATTATTGTTTGGGTATTATATAATGTTCTTTGAATATTATAAATTGTTCTTTAGGTATTATAAATTATTCTTTGAGTTTATTCATTTATGAATTATTTATTTATAAATTATTCATTGTGTATTATATGTTATTCTTTGGGTATTATAAGATATTCTTTGGGTATTATAAGATGTTCTTTGGGTATTTATAAATTGTTCTTTAAGTATTACTCATTTATTTATTAATTATTCATTTATAAATTGTTCTTTGAATCTTATAAATTATTATTTGGGTATTATATTATTCTTTAAGGTATTGCAAAAATTTGTTCTTTGGGTATTAATAGTTGTTCTTGGGGTATAACAAAATTGTTCTTCGGGTATTAATAATTATTCTTGAGGTATTGATAATGAGAGACCTTATGAACAAGTTGGTAAAGTTTAAGGAGCTGCTTGGCCCTGCCTTTGTCAAACGAAAATCCATTACCGTTGGTCTGATGCAGAGACAGAGGCTCGGGACTTCTTGCAAGTTTTGACCATGATAGAAAAAGAATGTTGTCATAGGTGAGAGCAGCAGTAAAGAGACTTGTGTGTAAATATTTTTTACCGGCGCCTGAATGAGAGGCAATTAGAATTGTTTTATTTTTTTTTTCTGATTAATTTTTTTTTCTTTTAGCTCGTGAAATGTTGGACAAATAAATATGAGTAAATAAGAAATGTCTTGATAATATATTTATTTTTTTCAATTGAGATATTAGTGAGTTATTTTTGGGTATTATTTAGATTTATTCTTAGAGTATTAATATTTTATTCTTAGGGTATTAATAATTTGTTCTTCAAGTATTATAAACATGTTCTTGGGGTACTAGTTAAACTTGTTCTTGGGGTATTTGGTGAGTTATTCTTAGGTATTAGTGAGTTATTCAGGGGTATTATAAGTTGTTCTTTGAGTGTATATTACTCATTTATTAATTATTTTTTATTAATTATTCATTTATAAATTATTCATTGGACATTATAAATTATTATTTCGGTATTATATATATATTGTTCTTTAAATAATATAAATTGTTCTTTAGGTATTATAAATTATTCATTGTGTATTATAAATTATTATTTGGGTATTATAAAATATTCTTTGGGTATTATAAGATGTTCTTTGGGTATCTATAAATTGTTCTTTAAGTATTACTTGTTTATTAATTATTTATTTATTAATTATTCATTTATTAATTGTTCTTTGGGAATTATAAATTTATTATTGGATATTATATATTGTTCTTTGGGTATTATAAATTATTTTTTGAGTATTACTTATTTATTAATTATTTTTTTACTCATTTATTTATTATGTATATATATTAATTATTCATTTTTAAGATGTTCTTTGGGTATTATAAGATGTTCTTTGTGTATTATAATTTTTTTTTGAGTATTACTTGTTTATTAATTATATATTTATTAATTTTTCATTTATAAACTGTTCTTTGAATATTATAAATTATTATTTGAGTGTTATATATTATTTTTTGAATATTATAAATTGTTCTTTAGATATTATAAAATATTCTTTGTGTTTATTCATTAATCAATTATTTATTTATAAATTATTCATTGTGCACTATAAATTATTCTTTATATTCTTTGGGTATTATAAGATGTTCTTTGGGTATTTATGAATTGTTCTTTGAGTATTTATCGTTTACTATTTATATATTAATTATTCATTTATAAATTGTTCTTTGAATATTATAAATTATTATTTGAATATTATATATTGTTCTTTGGGTATTACAAATTGTTCTTTTATGTATATAAATTTTTCTTTGGGTTTATTCTTTATAAATTATTCTTTGGGTATTATAATATGTTCTTTGAGTATTATAAGATGTTCTTTGGGTATTATAAATTGTTTTTTGAGTATTACATTTTTATTAATTATTTATTTATATTCATTTATAAATTTTTCTTTGGATATTATAAATTATTCTTTGGGTATTATAATTTATTCTTTGTGTATTATATATTGTTCTTTGAGTATTAAAAATTGTTCTTTAGGCATTATAAATTATTTTTTGGGTTTATTCATTTATTAATTATTCATTTAAAAATTGTTTATTAGGTATTATAAATTATTTTTTGGATATTATATATTATTCTTTGAGTATTATATATTTGTTCTTTGGGTATTATAAATTATTTTTTGAGTATATTCATTTATTATTTATTTATTTATTTATAAAATACTCTTCGGTTATTATAAATAATTCCTTGGGTATTATACATAATGGCAAACACTCAAATAGAAATTTCTACGGGTCAAAGATCCGTAGAAATATCCATTTTCAAAAATTCGCGGGTCTAAACCGGGTCGGGCCGTATTTGAGTATTTTTTTCCAAAATTCGCGCAGATAGTGATTTTCGCTCCCAGGTATGTTACAGTCGGGGTAAATGCATGTTACTTTAAGGCAAAACGTGTGTTACAACCAGATTAAATGTTGTTTTCTACACATATTCATTTATTTTTATAGAAGTAAATATTTTTCATGCAATGTAAAACATGTATATGTTACATTGTATGTGTAACACATATTTATTCTTAATAAAAATACATTTTATCCTATAGTAATACATATATGCTCATATAATAACACAAATTGAGGAACAAATTATATGTGTTACAATTAGAGTAAATATGTATTACTGTAAATTTATGTTACAATTGGAGTAAATTTGTGTTACTGCAAATGTGTGTTACATCTAGAGTAAATGTGTGTTACAATTAGAGTAAATGTGTGTTACTGCAAATGTATGTTACAATTAGAGTAAATGTGTGTTACTGCAAATGTGTGTTACAATTAGAGTAAATGTGTGTTACTGCAAGATAAAATGTGTGTTACTGTATGCACAAACATTTATTTATCCTTATAAAAATGTATATTATATTTTATATAACATATATAAGGTATTAAATTATGTATTAAGTACATTAATAACATATTATTAACATAAATCAACAAAGAGAATAAAAAATAAATTAAGTAACACATATTTATACTTGCAGAAATACATATTTTCTTTATAGGTACTTGAAAAGTACAAAAAATTAATTTTTTAAGAACTTGTAACACAGATATTTCCTAATTGTAACACGTCTTTGCCCAAATTGTAACATACCTGGGAGCGAAAAAATATATTATGAACATAAATCAACAAAGAAAATAAAAAATAAATTAAGTAACACATATTTATACTTGCAGAAATATATATTTTCTTTATAGTTACTTGAAAAGTACAAAAAATTAATTTTTTAAGAACTTGTAACACAG
>JAPKLY010000011.1:724383-769692 GCA_026898435.1 Prunella vulgaris
CTTGAAAAGTACAAAAAATTAATTTTTTAAGAACTTGTAACACAGATTTTGTCTAATTGTAACACATCTTTGCCCAAATTGTAACATACCTGGGAGCGAAAAAACCTGGAACTACAAGTTGCGCGAATTTTGGAAAAAAATATCCAAATCTGACCCGACCCGGTTTAGATCCGCGAATTTTTAAAAAATGAATATTTCTATGGTAGAAATTTCTACACAAGTGTTGCTCATACATAATTATTTGGGTATTATAAATTATTTCTTAGATATTATTTAGATTTGTTTTCGAGGTATTTTAGATTTGTTCTTAGCGGTATTGATGAGTTATTTTTTGGGTATTATAATTTGTTCTTCGAATATTATAAATAAGTCTTTGGGTATATTCATTTATTAATTTAGATTTGTTTGAGGTATTTTAGATTTGTTTTTGGGGTATTGGTGATTTATTCTTGGAGTATTATAAATTGTTTTTCAGATGTTATAAATTATTTTTTGGGTATTATTTATTTATTAAATACTCAATTTTAAATTTATTAATTTTTTAATTATTAATCTAAAAACACCATAACCTTAAAATAAAGAGTAGGTCTCTTGTGAATTCGAGTTCATATGAACTCGTATCACTGTCATGTGTAATCACTATTACTGTTATTCATATATACTATCACTTTTATAAAAATATACTTGATTTTTCAACGGTGATAATGTATATGCATAACAGTGATAGTAAATATACATAACAGTGATAGTGTATACATATGACAGTGATAATTGAGAACCCGAGTTCACCGTGAACCCGGGTGTATACAAGTTTGTGTCTAAAATAAAAAGCAAAGAGTAACAAGAACTTATTCGCCCGTCGCCGTTGGTATCTAAAAGCTGAAGGAGAACACCTGCTTGCAATGCATAATATGTCTATGTTTTACTTGATGGGTGTCTTGGTCAATATTCGCAAGAGAATAGATGAAGTCGGCCGCCGATTATGGTCATAGGCCTCATGGCAAAATCCTACAACGAAAATTTGATGGGACTGGGCGGATGAAAAATTTAACTGGAAATAATCAAAATTAAAGGGTGCATACCATGCACCCAAGTGCACAGCAGAAACACTCAAATTTCAATATGTTCCCATTCTTTTGTGAATTTTGCCCGACCCATCTCAAACCCTCTAGTTTTAAGGATTAAAGATTTATTAATCCTGTAACTTACTTCATTTTGAATTTCATCCTTTCAATTATAAATTTTGATTTTGATCCTATAAGTTTGAAAATATTTTAATTTTGGTCCTTTTACAAACATATAAGACCAAAATCAAATTTTATTTTGGTCATGTATGTTTGTAAAAAGACTAAAATCAAAATATTTTCAAACTTATAAAACCAAAATCAAAATATTTAATCCATGTAGACTAAATTCAAATTTATGGACTAAAAAAATTCTAATCCCCTACTTTTATTTCTCCACATCAAGTACATATATATTTTTAGGTGGTGTTTGGTAGAGTATATTATCGATATAATATGAATTTTTATACTGGCTTATCTTGTTTGGTAGGGGGTACAAATTTTATGCTGACCCGTTTTTTATACGGCCGACCCTGTAAAAGAAGAGGTCATATTATACCCTTTTCACTGTTCACAATGTAATAAATTATCTCACAATTTCCACCTTACAATTTTTGTATGACTTGAATAGTAACTTTTGTTCTTATATATCTACATATTACATTCTACCAAATGAAATTACTTTTTCTATCTCTACCAAATGAGATTACTTTTTAGGACTAATTTTATGTAACTTTTCTATTACACCCTACCAAATAACATTATATGGATTTTACTTACAAAATTTATAACTCCTAATATTGCCTACCAAACATTCCCTCACTATTTTATACTCCCTCCGTCCCAAAAGACATTGCATACTTTCTATTTTGGTTTGTCCCACAAAAAGTTTGCATGCCTAAAAATGGAAATCATTTATTAAACTCTACTCTCACAACACACATATAATATTCATAAAAATATACTTTTTATACATTTTTCTTAAACCGTATACCCAAAAGACACCGCAATGTCTTCTTGGGCGGAGGGAGTACTAATTAATAATACGCGCCAGATTTACGCTACAGCCAATCAGATGAGTCTTACAAGCGTGGGAACGGGGACGGATCCAAAGCATTCCTCACACGTGTGTTTCTATACATTGAACCTGCGCTCTGTGCATCGCTTTCATTACTCGTGATAGCTCTGCCTCTCAGCTATAAAAGTTTTTTTAATCTTTTCCCTCCACTTTACTCACTTTCCGGTGGCTCAACTCTCTAATTATCAGCTTCATCTCCTGAAATGCTCCGGCTATTATCTTCTGCAGTGAGTTTTCGCAAGTTTATCGTGTGCTCCGGTGACAGCTGAATAAGTTCGCCGATCGGAGTGTTAAAATCCCGTAATGTGACGTATTAATCAGGTAAATCTTCGATTGGCTACGAAAATTTGTAATTCATTTCAGATGATTTTGTGTTTATGGGGAATGCATATGTTTGTCTGTGATTTTAAATTTTGTTAATGATGTCATGTTGGCGTTGGCATGTTGTTTATTGTTTATCAGATCTTACTGGTGTGCTACGTTATATGATTTCTAAGAAATTCTTCAGTTCTCTGGCAACTCTTTCTTGCGGTTGTATAGTGTGTTCTAAAGTAATTGTTAGGAACTGTGTTTGGTAAGATCAAGTGTTGTGTAAGAAATTATAATGGAATGTTGAGTTGTTTGATTTGATGATCATTTAAAAGACAAACATGTAGGTGAACTTTGATGTGTCTCGGATTATGAAAATTTATGTGTGAACCTAGCAAGGATAGTATTGTTCAGGATTGCCATTGTGGAATGTTGGGATGGCATTATTTTTCAACTTATTTTTTGGCTGAAACCTTGCTGAAAAATTATAAGAGAGCATGTTAATTCGGTAGAGTTGTTGCTTGTTTTTCATCTTATTTATTGTTGTAGACCTAAAACATATGAGTTCATGACAGCATGATTCAACGATACAAGTATGTAATTTTGAGTAATGTTTTCCAGATTCTTGGGATGGAGTCATGTGACTGCGTTGAGAGTCACTGGCCAGCTGATGGACTCCTGGTATATCAGTATATATCAGATTTTCTTATTGCCATTGCATACTTCTCCATTCCTCTGGAGCTAATTTACTTTGTCCAAAAATCGGCTTTCTTCCCGTATAGATGGGTGCTAATACAGTTTGGTGCTTTTATTATTCTGTGTGGAGCAACCCACCTCATTAATCTGTGGACATTATCTCTGCATTCGAGAACTGTTGCAATAGTAATGACTGTGGCAAAAGTTTCTACAGCTGCTGTATCGTGTGTGACAGCACTAATGCTTGTCCACATTATACCCGACTTGCTTAGTGCGAAAACACGGGAATTATTTCTGAAAAATAAAGCTGAAGAATTAGATAGAGAGATGGGACTGATCATAAAACAAGAGGAAACTAGCAGGCATGTTCGTATGCTCACACATGAGATCAGAAGCACGCTTGATAGACACACAATACTGAGAACTACTCTTGTTGAGCTAGGAAGAACTTTGGATTTGGAAGAATGTGCATTGTGGATGCCATCACAACGAGGGCTGAATTTGCAATTATCGCATACTTTAAGCAATTTGATACCTGTTGGATCCTCTGTGCCTGCTAATCTTCCTTTAATAAATGAAATTTTTAGCCATGCTGAAGCAATCCATATTCCGCATACGTGCCCATTGGCCAGTATTAGGCACGTGCCTGGGAGATATATCTCTCCTGAAGCTGTTGCTGTTAGGGTACCACTCTTACACCTCTCGAATTTTCATATCAACAACTGGCCTGAACTGTCGGCGAAGAGCTATGCTGTGATGGTTCTTATTCTGAATGGCATTAGAAAATGGCGAGAGCACGAGCTTGAACTTGTGGAAGTTGTTGTTGACCAGGTTTAGCTTATATGACTTTGATTTTTTTGATAACTTCCTTTTGTTGGTTTTGAGGTATAATTTTGTTCTATAACGTTGTGATTATTTTTCATTTTGTGATGATCAGGTAGCAGTGGCTCTATCTCATGCTGCGATTCTGGAAGAATCAATGCGGTCCCATGATCAGCTCATCCAGCAGAATGTAGCCCTGGATTTAGCTAGACAAGAAGCAGAGATGGCTATCAGAGCTCGGAATGACTTTCTGTCTGTGATGAATCATGAGATGAGAACACCAATGCATGCAATTATCTCTCTATGTTCAGTGCTATTGGAAGCTGACCTAACACCAGAACAAAGAATTATGATCGAGACCATACTTAAGAGTGGCAATGTCCTTGTAACGCTCATAAACGACGTTCTAGATCTTTCAAGACTCGAAGATGGTAGCCTTAGCTTAGAAGCCAAAATCTTCAATCTTCAAGCAACCTTCAAAGAGGTAGAAACGATCAACACTACTCTCTCTCTCTCTCTCTCTCTCTCTCTCTCTTCTAACTGTTGGTGAACCATATATAGGTTGTGGAGTTGATAAAGCCTATAGCATCTGTGAAGAAGTTGTCTCTGACATTGACAATGGCTCTGGATACACCTGTTTATGCATCTGGAGATGAAAAACGGCTAATGCAAATTATATTGATTATTTTGGGAAATGCTGTTAAGTTCACCAAGGAAGGGTATGTTGCAATTGAGGCCTCTGTTGCAAAACCTGACAACATTAGGGGCTGCCCACCTTCTGAATACTATCCACAATCAATTGATGGTCACTTCTACTTGCGAGTCCAGGTCTCTCTCTCTCATGTGATTATCGTTTAGATTTTGGCATCGTATAGTCTAAATATTCGTGTTACAAACTCAGGTAAGAGATTCTGGGTGTGGCATCAGCGCAAACGATATTCCACGTCTGTTTACCAAATTTGTTGAGTCGCGAAACTCATCTAATCGAAACAAAGCAAGTGCTTGTCTCGGCCTTCCCATTTGCAAAAGGTACAAACATAGAGTGGTTGAGCATATCAAATTTTCCATGAGTCCGTGAAGCCTTTTGAAGCTTCGGGATATTTTATTATTGTATCCTTAGTACTAAATAAGAGCTTTCTAAATGAATAATACTTGCATATTTAAATTGATTAAGACGGAACCTCATTTATATTACTGGAACGAGTCAGGTTCGTAAATCTGATGGGAGGTCACTTGTGGATCGAAAGCGAGGGTCTAGGTTTCGGAAGCACGGCCACATTCCTAGTCAAACTTCGCACCTGCACTAATCCAAATGACGTTGCAACCCCTGCCATTAATCAGAGAATGGTGCCTTCAGCAGAAACGGTGAGAGGGTAAATATGTCATTCCACATTCATCAAGAGTGAAGCTGCATATGCATGCAACTTATAAGAACAATATCCACTCGTACAAGTTATTATAAATCTAAGTGAGGATTCATTATTATGGTAGTAGTTTAAACGTATATAATAATATATTAAATCCAAGTGTAAAGTCTCGAAACAAGTTATTATGCATGATGCATTAACTACCCTTTTGCTTTCATTCTCAGTCTATTAATTAATAATACTTTGCGCTGCTTAAAAGTACTTCATCATACTGTTAAAATAGGCCATCTTTCTAATTTGACTGGTTTAGCCTCTATGTTGAAGTCATTTTCCAACGGACCAAAATGCCTCTATTTTAACACAAGTAAAGAATTTTTGGTTCAAAAATCCTCAATGTAATTATATTTGAAATGAATGCGACATAATAAGAATATTGTTTTTTTGAATTCCAACCTTATTAAGGGCATCTCCAACCATTGGGTACAAATCCAATGTGGCATTTAATGTACCCAGATACACAATTGGTAGGAAAGGTACAATTGTGGAGAGAGAAAGTTGGGCAGTAAATATTTGCTACCGATACAAATGTACAATTGTGGATGAAATGAGCAAGTGGGTTCCACATTTTATTAAATTATAATTTTTTAGTGGAAAATTGTATAGATGTGGGCCAATGTTATCTACCTTTTAAATTCAATTGGAACACAAACATGTATATATATGTTGGCAGTTTTGATTTTTTTTAATAAATTAAATAAATTTTATCCAAAAATTTGTAACGTTAAAAATTTTGATTCTCTGAAAAAACTGTGAATATAACTGTTCTGATGAAATTTCGGTAGCTTTTAAAAAATATTACCGTTATTAATATATCTATTAATAGAAGTTTACACATATATTCATATGCACATCCAATTTATCTCACATTTTCTCCAAATTGTTGTTACTTGAATTTGAAAATGAAAAATAATTCTTTCTCAGATTAGCTTGGATCTTCTAATTTAGAAGATAATTGTTATTCTCAAGATTTCAATTTTCATCCCCAAAATCTTCATTTCACTCCCCAAAATTTCAATGCCACTCCTCAAAATTTCAATATTCATCCTCAAAATTCCAACATTCACTCCCCCAATATGTTATTTCATCCGAGCCATCAAATGAATTCAATAGGTGCTTCTGGTGGTCCGTATTATATATATCCACCAGAAGTGTATCAATATCAACACATGTCAAATCCTTCTGTTGGAATATGTCCTCCTTCAGCATGGGGGATGACTTCCAAGTCATCTAAAAAGGCCAGCATCGATGGAACAAGCACAGACAAGGAGTGTGGAACACCGTCTTCGGGTCATGGCTCTCCTTTTCAACCAAATCCATGTCCACCGGGAATCGAATCAATTAATCTAGATGCGGTTGATGATTCTGAAGATGGAAATAACGAGTCAGGCCTAAAGAGTCGTACATATGCTGCAAGGTACACTGGTCCTGAAAATGAGTGTCTTGCACAAAGTTGGGTAAATATCGCCGAAGACCCAATTGTCGGCAATGCTCAGAAATTGGATGCCATGTGGATAAGAATTGCTGAAGATTACAACAAAAGTCGGCCTGCGAAGTACCCAACGAGACATTGGGAGCATTTAAAGACGCACTATTATACTGTGCAAAGGTTAGTGAGTGTCTTTAATGGATTATACAACCAAATTAAGAATGATTGGGGAAGTGGACAAAATGATGCTGATATACTCATGCACGCAATGAACGAGTGGGCGCTAAACCACGGTAACACTGCATTTGAGCACTTGGGCATGTGGAAGATACTCAAAGAATCTCCTAAGTGGAATGCACAACAAGAACGTGATCATTGTGGTAGGAAAAAGACTAAAACCACCACTTATGGAGGATACTCCCCAGAGATTTTCACAGTGAATGGAACACATTATACAAGAGGATATTATCTTACAGATGGAATCTATCCGGAATGGGCTACATTCGTCAAGAGTTTTCAATGCCCTCATGATCCAAAAAAGGCATTGTTTAAGCAAATGCAAGAGGCTGCAAGAAAGGATGTCGAGCGGGCATTTGGGGTCTTACAAGCTCGTTGGGCAATGATTAGAGGACCAGGACATTTTTGGTACCAGAGCAACTTGTAGGATATCATGTATACATGTATTATTTTACATAACATGATAATTGAGGATGAAGGGGATACAACATTCAACTAGTCGGAGGAACCCAACATCAACAATAATACAATTCCAGAAATATTTCAAGGTCCCGTTGGAGGATTTATAGAGTACAGCAACAGACGGGCTGAATTACGTGATAAAAAATGCATCATCAACTTCGATCGGACTTGATTGAGCATATTTGGGAACGTTATCAAAACTAGCAAAAATGTATGATTTAGTTTTCAATTTTTATTTTATGCATTATTGTGATTTATTTTAACATTGTACTCGTTTTTCATTTCTCAATAAAATTTTAAATTTTATTTGTCATGATGTTGCAAATAAAATCAATATTCTAATTAAAAAATTAATTTTTATTTTTTAACATAATTAATTTAATTTAATATAAATTCATAAATATTTATCAGATTAAATCTTAATTTATTATAATTTAAAAAATAAAGAAATGTAATAATTTTTAATTAATAAAGAAAATTATTAATACAGAATAAATTATTAGATGTGAATAGTTAAGTGGGCCCTGAAATAATGATAATTGTACCTGAGATGATTGGGAAATGAAAGTATTATTTAATAGGTATAATTTACTTTTGATGTGGTAGCTGAGGTGGCAAAAATTTGTACCTGGAGTGGGGTATTTGAATGGAGATGCTCTAAAAGATGATCAATTTATCATGCGATAAAATAGGAAGAATTTTTTTTTTATAAATCCAACCTTAATAAATATGTTGTTATTATGAAAGAAATGAATGCCTTTGCAAACTAAAAGAAGAATGTCAAAGTGTGTTGAATGACCATTGATGCTACAAGAGTATTACATGCAATGATGGAGGACTCTTTATGTACATGCAATGATAGAGGGCAATGATGGATGATTTCTTATGTACATTTAGTTATTCTCTTAAATTCTCATTATGTATATTCATGCATGAGCTCCCTATAAATAGAGGTCATGACACTTATTGTTACTGTTGGTCCCTTAAAGTGGTCAAGGTCTAGAGAGGGGGGGGGTGAATAGACCTTGAGGCCAAAAACAAATTTTCAAACTTTTTAAAGGATTGATTCTAGAACCATACAGTAGCCTTTTTGAAGTTTAAAAACAGTAAGTCTAGAAGAGTTTTAAAACAGGACCACAAAGGTTACAACTGTGGACTTAACAAGTCTGCAGCTGCTGAGTTCAAAAACAACTTACAAAAAAAAATCACTTGTAGACAAAATATCAGAGGAGTTCTCACAATTAAAATTGTATTGAGAATACTCTAATGTGCAGCGGAATAAAGTGAGTGTTAATGAAAAACAATATAAACTAGACTTAACAGTTGAGTGACTTATAAAAGTCTACAGCTGTAGAGTCAGTTTCTGTGCAAATCACAAGGTTTTATGCACTCAAGATTACAAAAACAATGATGAATGTAACAAGAAAATTGAATATGCAGGACAATAATATAAATAGCAGGAAGTAAATGGACCAGGTTTATAGTGGTTCAGTGTCTATAAAAAGACCACCTACACCCACTGTTACACCACTCATGTGCCAAATTCACTAAGAAGTGATCACAAAGATCAATACAAGTAGTTCCCCCTTAGAACTAGGTTCACTCAGATTCCTATTCTAAAAAGAGATAAACTACCCTATTTACTCAGAATTTCAACTCACAAAGAGTTTTATAGAACCTCACAAAGAGATATCTACACTAAGTAGAAATATAAAACAGGTGAGGGAACAACAACAAAAAGATGTGATTCTTACTAAGAAAATCCTAACCAACTAACCTATGAATCACAAAGAATAAAACGAATAAAGCTCTTTCTCAGAATATTGCTGGCTGTAGACTTGCTTAGATTGAATGCTTGTATGCTCAGGGTTGTTGTTGTTGCTTCCTCTGAGGACTTCTTCTATTTATAGATTGAGTGGAGTGTCTGATCCGTTGGAAATTTAAATTTGAAATCCGGATAAGGCTCCTCTCTCTCTATTTGGCATGTGTGAAGTGGTCTTCATTCTTCACACAGGATAGTACTGATTGTACTATGTCCTTTTCTTCAGAATTCTGGCCTCCTTGAAACTAATCTTCATTATGCTCCAGAATTAAGAGAAAAACCTCCACTTTAAGTACAGTTTAGTGAGTGCTTGAGAGCTACACTAATAGTGCTTAAAGGGTCTTCATTATCTTCAAATAATCTGACTTGTACTTCTTCTTCAAACAGTTCTTTACAGCTATAGAGTCTTCAACCTTGCATCTGTAGAATCATGTCAATATCAAAAATTGGCTGTAGAGAAATCTTACAGCTGTAGGGTCATGTCTAGACTGTATAATGATCAAATATACAGCTGTAGACTTCACTTACAACTATATGTTTCAAACACCAATTTCCTTGGCACAAGTGTTAGATCAATATGATAAATAAACACATTGTTTTGCACACATCAAACTCTAAACCGAGATACTAACAATTTCCCCCTATTTTGATGTTGGCAAAACAAACAACAAAATAAGACAATAAGAAATTATCATAACAACAGAACAACAGAAGATAGAACAAGATACAAAACAACTAAAACACAAAACTGAGCACAAAGCACAAAACACAAAGCTGCATAAAAAGAGGTTCAAGATACAACTTATAGTAGGTTAATTAGACTAAAATCTAAAAAGTTTTAGTGTCTAATCTAGAACATAATCTTCATCTTCTTCTGTGTTTGGGATCAGCATCATCTTCATCATCTTCTTCATCAGTTTCATCCTGAGGCTTCAGGATTCCTTGTTCCACTAGCTTCATGTTCTTAGCATCTTCTTCATAGTATTTCATCAGCATTTCAAGTTCATATGCTTCATAAGCTTCTTCATCCTTCTTTGATTTGAACTGTCTCTTAGGCATAGGATTGCTTCTGATCTTTCCACCAAAAAGCCGAGCATTATCTCCTTCATATAGAGATCCATTTGCCTTCATATCTTTAAATTCTGAAATCTATCCTTCTTGAGCTTAATCTTTTTAATTACAATATGCCTGTTGCATATACTCAAGTATTCTTCCCAAATCAAATCAAATTCAGTCTTCATTTGCTTCACACTCTCTTCAGAATCTTCAATAGGTACCATGCTCAATGGTTGAACATCTAGAGTTGAGCAGTCACAACTGCTGTAGACTGTTCTGATTCTTTCTGACTTTGCTTTTCTTTCTTTTTTTTTCTTTCCTCTCTTTCTTTCTTTCTCTTGATTCCTTCACAGTTTGTTCCCAAAAATTATGAGGTTTTTGAACTGTAGGTTTATGAGCTGTAGACTTAGGGAGCTGTATGATCTTTCCTTCTCTAGAGCTTCCCTTCATCTGCTCTGATTGAGTTCTTTCTTCAGCTTGTTCACTCATTCTCATGGATAAATTTTTAGACTTTGCAACTTCTAATTCCTTTGCCCATGACTTTCCTATATCCTTCACATTCTCAAGGATATCTTCAGCAACCTTTTCCCTTTCTTCAATCTCTTTTTCTATTTTGCTTTCCCCCTTTTTGCCAACATCAATGTGTGACAAAATGGTGTTAAGCTTGCTCATCAGATCCAATTTTAGAGAATCATTTCCAGTGACCGTCTTGGTTATCTCTTTCTTCAAACCTTTCATTTCTACCTTTAGATCAAGGGATTCATCCTTTATAAGCTTGATATCTGACTGTAGATTGGTGATTTCTCTTGACTTCTGGCTGCTTTCTTTTCTGATTTCTTCATTCTGAGCCATTAAGCCGTCCACAACAGCTTTGAAGTTTTGTTCAAGAACCTTCTTCTCCTCTGAGCTTCTCTCCTCAAATTTCTTTACAAGGTCTTCCATACCTTTTCTCACATTTTGAGAGATAATAGCATCAGGAACTTGCTTTACTTGCTTCAGAATCTCAGCTTCAATACTTTTAAAAGATTCCTCTAAATTCTTCAGATGTGTTACAACTTCTTTATGTGTCATCTGAGGATTTGTGTCACTGTCCTCTTCCTCTGAATCACCTTCTCTGATTACTAACTCTTTCCCTTTTGTAACTTTCTGGGCTTTGGAAGGCACCAACTCTACAGCTGTAGAGTCTTCAGTAGAGGCCTTCCTCTTGCTAGGAGTTACAACAACTTTTGTAGAGAATTCAGTAATGTAGTCTTCCATGTTAACAACATTCTCTCTCTCAAGATCTGAATAGCTCTGTAATGGGGGAGTTCCATGCCTGTATATTTCTTCCAATGTGTTGGACAACTCCTCAACAACTTGCTCATCAACTTGAACATTTTCAGTGGCTTGAGCTTCAGTCTCCACAGATTTATCTTGAACATCAGCTTGAATTTGGGTTTGAGCTTGAGCACCACCCATTGATGCATCATCATTGCCATCCTCATCATCATCTGGCTTTTCCTCAGGCTCTTTGCATGGAGAATCATCTTTTCTTTTCTCCTTCTCCTTTTCAGAATCTTCTTCTGTAGGGTTTGCTTCTTCAATGTTCACTGGATCTGCAACACTGGCTCCTGCAGATTTCAACTATTTGAGTACTTCCTTCTCCAATCGTTTGTGGCAAATCTTCTTCACTCTCTGTGCTCTCAACATCATAATCAACATCATATTGAGCCTCTGGATCTTTTTCAGTCATGAGAGCCACTCTCAAAGCTGCAGCTGCAGATTTGGTGATTTTTTGCCTTGCAGGTTCTTCAGTAATGATCTGCTTTCCTTTTCCTTTGACTTTCCTTCTTTTGTTAGCAATAAAATCTTCAAGGAAATTTGGCTTCATCAACTCATTGAGATCACTGCAACTTGTCCAGTCAACAACCCACTGGAACAAGTTTCTTTCCTCAACTGTCAACTTATTGAGTTCTTCTCTCACTAGCTTCCATTCTTCAATTTTTTGCCTCTCCTCTTCAAATCCTTCAACCCTCTCAACTGGAACAACAGGGAATTGTTCAGTTTCAGGTTCAGGAACTTGTTCAGTTGTTTCTACAATCTGTTCTTCAATAGCTTGTTCTTTAGACTGCACAATTGGCAAGTCTACAGCTATAGACTTGTCAGTTTCAACTTCTGTGGCTTTCCTAGAGTGAAGTTTCTTCTGCCTTTTCTCTCTATCAACTTCATCTTCTGAATCAGTGGGTTCATCCACTAAGATTCTTCTCCTTACATTCTTCTTCTTCTTCGTTTCAGTCTCTTTTGGTGATCTTATAATAGTAAGAATCTTCTTTTCAGCTTTCTTCTTTCTCCTTTTGGATTCAGGGGCCATAGGAGCATCCACAGCTCCTCTCTTGAAATTTGCCCTTCCAATAATTCAATGAGTAATAATGGGCTTTCCTACATGCCCATTGAATAAGGAAAATCCAACTTCCTTAAGAATGTAGTTTAAGAACAAACCAAAACCTTTGTTCTTTCCTTCTTTCACCACATCATTACCAATATTCTTCAAAATAAGTTCTCCAATATCTACCTTAACTTCCTTAACGAATGCTATCATCAGATCCCACATTAATATTGTACCAGTATCATGAGCACCAGTCACACATAATAAGCATTTATCAATGGCTTCATAAAGATAAACATACTCAACTGCTAAGTCAGTCTTCTTGAATGTCCTTTTCCAGTTCTTTGGAAATGGCTTCTTTGCAGTGAATCTCCTCCAGTATTTCTCATCTTCATCTGCAAAGTTGAGGTTGTCATGTGCATCACCTCCAGTCCTCAAGTGTAGAGCATTGCAAATATCACCAGCTGTAATATTCACATTTCTTCCTTGCAGTTTCACTGATAAAGTCTTCCTTTCAACATCTGCTTCAGCATTCTGGTAGAACACATGGACAATCTTATCATCATATGAACCGGGGTTGTGGGTTAGGCAGTAGTGAACACCTTGATTCACTATGTGCTTTACAATGTTTTCCATAGCATCAGTGGGATGCTTCTTTAATATTTCATCAAAATCGAACAAAGCGCTAAAAATAACTTTTATCGCCATGTTTCTTGGTTTCTTTGAGTAGGGGATAGGGAGTGTTTAAGGTTTCAGAGGGTTCAAAATGTTAAAGTAGGATATAAAAAGGATGAAGGGTCCTTTATATACCTTTCCTTAAACAGCCATTAAGAACAGGGGTATAACGGTCTTTGACCTAAAATTTATGAGCTTTTGAATTCTGAACCAAATTTATAATTAAATTTGTCCAAAAATCTAACTCACATAGAATTTAATTCCATTTAAAATGTTACACGTACTCACACATTTTATTAATTAAAATGCCTGAATAAATCCAAAATTTCTGTAACTTAGTACAAAAGTTTCTGAATTATGTAGTGGTCCATTTAAATATCAGAATTGTACAAAGTACTGTAAGTTCCCTATGTTTGCAGTTGACAATCTTCGGATTTGAAAGTATACAGTTGGTAAGGATTTTTGCAGTTTTGAGCTAAGTCTACAGCTGTAGAGTTTAACTCTACAGTTGAATGACTTTGCAGCTGCAGTTTTCCTTTTCAGTGATTTTCCAATTTTCTGGGTTTGTCTTAGCAATTTAGTGATTTTCACAGAGTCTTCTTACAATTCTAACATTCCCAAATTACCTCTCAAGATTGAAAATCTTGATTCACACAAGGGTTTAGTGAAAATATCAGCAAGGATCAAATCAGTATGAATCTTTGTCAATTTCACATCCTTTCTTTCAACTTGATCTCTTATGAAATGATGCCTTACATCTATGTGTTTTGATCTAGAGTGTAAAACTGGATTCTGTGTAATAGCAATAGCACTTGTATTATCACAAAATATAGTTGTTTCTCTTGAATCAATCCCATAGTCTTGTAATTGATATTGCATCCATAAGATTTGTGCACAACTGCTTCCAGCAGCAATGTATTCTGCCTCAGCTGTAGAAAGAGCAATTTAATTCTGCTTTTTACTGTGCCATGCCACCAACCTTTCACCTAGGAATTGACAAATCCCACTAGTACTCTTCCTATCAATCTTGCAGCCTGCAAAATCTGAGTTAGTGTACCCAATGAGTTCAATTCCTCCTTCTTTAGGATACCATAATCCTAGATTTTGTGTGGATTTGACATATTTGATGATTTTCTTCACAACATTCAAGTGTGATTCCTTAGGATTTACTTGGAATCTAGCACATACACCTACTGCAAACATGATATCAGGTCTGCTAGCTGTAAGGTATAGCAATGATCCAATTAGTCTCCTATATTTGGTTACATCAACACTTTTGCCATTCTCATCTTTGTCAAGATTCAAAGAAGGTGTCATAGGTATATTGGTAGACCTAGAACTGTCCATTCCAAATCTCTTTATGAGCTCTTGAGTATATTTAGCTTGATTGATGAAAATTCCATCTCTCATTTGCTTAACTTGTAATCCCAAAAGAAATTCAGATTTCCCATCATGCTCATTTCAAATTTTTCAGTCATGAGCTTAGAGAATTTTCTGCATAATTCTTCATTGGTTGAGCCAAAGATTATGTCATCAACATAGATTTGGACAAGCAAAATGTCATTCCCATGTTGTAATCTGAATAAAGTTTTGTCAACCATTCCCTTTTTGAATCCATTTTTGATTAGATGATCACAAAGGATATCATACCATGCTCTTGGTGCTTGTTTAAGTCCATAAAGGGCTTTTCTAATCTTATAAACCTTGTCTTCAGCTGTAGATTCCTCAAGTCCTGGTGGTTGTTCAACATACACTTCTTCAGAGAGTAAACCATTTAGAAATGCACTCTTTACATCCATTTGATAGACTGTAAAGTTCATATGTGCAGCATAGGCTAGAAAAATTCTTATAGCTTCTAATCTTGCAACTGGGGCAAATGATTCATCAAAATCTATGCCTTCAAATTGACAATAGCCTTGAGCAACTGACCTTGCTTTATTTCTGGTTACAATTCCATCTTCATCAAGTTTGTTCTTGAATACCCACCTAGTTCCAATCACTTTGTGATTTCTAGGTCTTGGAACAAGTTCCCATACTTGATTTCTGTCAAAACCATTCAATTCTTCTTGCATTGCAATAATCCAATTGACATCTTGCAGTGCTTCATGAATATCACTAGGTTCTGAAGATGAAAGAAATGTAGCAAACATTGCCTCATTGATTTGTTTTCTGGTTCTTACAGCATCTGATGGGTTTCTACATGCTCAAGGGGCTGATCTTTCAACCAAATCAAATCTGACACAAGTTCTAATCCTTGATCATTGTTCTCTTCAGCTGTAGATTCACTTACTGCAGACTCATCAAGTCCTTTTGTTGGTGTCTCTACTTCTGTTTGAACATTCTCATAGACTAGGTCTTCTACATTCTCTAATGGTGGTAACTCAACAATTATAGTGCCAAAACCTTTGTTGGTCAAATCTACAGGAGTTTTGATCTCAACATATTGCTGTTGACTTGTAACTGTAGAGTTGTCCTCCTTAGAGTCTTGAACAATTTCTTCAGGGGAGCTATGTTGTTCATAAAAAAACAACATGATGTGACTCTTCCATAATCATCAATCTCTTGTTATACACTCTAAATGCTTTGCTAACATTAGAATAGCCTAGAAAGATACCTTCATCTGACATTGAATCAAAAGTCTTAAGATATTCTTTCCCATTATTCAGTATGAAGCATTTGCATCCAAAAATGTGTAGATAAGAGATATTAGGAGTCCTTCCTTTCCATAGCTCATATGGAGTCTTCTTATGGTCTTTAACAATCAAGCATCTATTCTGAGTATAGCATGCAGTGCTTGTAGCTTCTGCCCAAAATTTCTTAGGCAATTTTGCTTCAACAATCATTGTTCTTTCAGCTTCCTTGAGTATTCTATTCTTTCTTTCAGCAACTCCATTTTGCTGTGGTGTTCTAGCTGCAGAGTATTCATGTAACATGCCATATAATGAACAATTCTCTTCAATAACTTGATTTGTAAATTCTGTTCCTCTATCTGATTTGATCTTCAAATTCTTTTCATTCTAAATCCTTCTTAACAATTCTGGTAGCCGCTGTAGAGTTTCACTCTTCTTTCTTAAGAACATAGTCCAAGAAAATCTTGAGTAATCATCTACAACAACCAAAGTATATTTCTTCCCACTTATACTTACTGGTTCTATGGGTCCAAAGAGATCCATATGCGGTAATTCAAGTGTTCTTGAAGTACTTGAGTGAGTTTTGCTCTTGAAAGTCTTCTTGATTTGTTTCCCTTTGACACAAGCATCACATAAATGTTCCTTTCTGAACTTAGTGTTTGCCAAACCTCTTACAAGTTTGTTATTCATAAGTTCATTCATGGTTTTAAAGTTTATGTGATTCATTCTTTTGTGCCATAGCCAACTAACTTCATTGGAACTATTAGCTAGAAAACATGTAGTTTCAGCTGTAGAGTTCCACTCTACAATGTAAACATTCCCTTTTCTAGTTCATGTCAGTTTAGTGGTTTGGGATTCAATATCTTTGACTATGCAAGTATCTTGTGTAAAGTCTACAGTGTAGCCTTTGTCACAAAATTAACTCACACTACGCATGTTATGCTTCAAGCCATCTACCAAGTAAACATCATTGATCTGGACATTTCCTTTGAGTAGACATCCTGATCCTTTAGCTGTTCCACTTGCATTATCACCAAAAACAACTTTAGGACCTTTATGATCTTTCACATTTTGTAGCAAACTTCTATCTCCAGTCATATGTCTTGCACAACCACTGTCAATGTACCAAATCTCTCATTTGGTGGTAGTAACATGTCCCTGCAGAATAAAATGAGTTATTTAGGAATCCAATACTTTAGATTTCCTCCAGTGTTACTCTTTGCAGTCCAAGCCTGTTTGGGAGCTGTAGAGTTGTTAATTCTACAGTTCTTGCTTGATCCTCCTCTTTGAGTACTTCAAGAGGGAGACATATCTGACATATTTCCATTCCAGAATCTATCAAAGTTAAGTTTTCTTTCCATATCCAATCTATGATAGACTTCTTCTTCTGACTGTAGGTTTGATTCTGCAGTTTGTTTCAAAGTTATGTTTTGAAACATATTTGAGATATCTTCTTCAGGGTCATCCATGATTTCCTTGATCTTTTGTTGTCTCCTTGGTGACAATTCTTTGAATGAATTCAAGAATTTCAAATCTTCTGGCTGTAGAGTTGAGTCTACAGTTTCTTCAGGGGTTGTTTCTTTGATAAACTTTCTCTCAGGTCTTGGAATTTACTTTTGTAGATATTTCATCCAGACACAAGGATTATATTTTATTCCAGTCAAATTCTTTGAGTGCCTTTGCTCAGACAGCATTTTCTTCAATTGTTTGGATGATTTTCCAAAGCAATCTAGCTTCTTTTGATAATAAGCATTGTGTACTTCAAGTTCAGCTATCATCAGTTCTTGACTTCTGATTGTTTCCTTCAATTCAGCACAATCTGCAGCTCTACAACTTGCTTCATTGAAAAGTTCTTCATTGTCCTCTTTCAGGCAACTGTAACCTTCCTTCAGTTCTTGTAGAATCTATAGTTGTTTCTCAGCATCTTCCACTCCAGCTAACAAAGCTTTCACATGTTCTCCTCCAATGTGATTATCTCTTCTAAGATCTTCATTTTCTTCTTGGAGTCTTTGGATTGCACTTAGCATGTCACTGGAAGAATCCTTTTCCATAATATAACTTGATGATGATGAGTATACCTCTTCATCTTTAGCCATAAGACAGATCAGGGCTTTTTCATCTGAATCTGTAGAGTCAGAGTCTTCTAAATCTACAGTTGACTTTTGAGAAGAAGAGGGACAGTCTTCCTGGTTTTATCAAACTCAGAAAGTAGTGCTCTAATTCTCTCCTTGTCAAACTTTTTCTTTTTATCTTTCCTGAGTCTCTTTTCTTCATCAGTGTACTTCTCAACTTTGGGGTAAGGACAATCTTTGATGTAGTGTCCTTGTTTTCTGCAGTTATAGCACAAATAAGTTGAATTAGGTGCTGTAGATTTCACCTTACCATCTTCCTTTGGTGTGAACTATTTCTTCGTGGTCCATTTGCCAAACTTCTTGAGCTGCTTTATGAAAAGAGCCAAGTCTTCATCATCAGAACTTGTAGCTATAGGGTTGTCAGCTACTAGAGCTGTAACCTTACTGCTGTCAGGTTCTTTTCTTCTGCTTATATCAAATTCATAAGCTTTGAGGTCTGAAAAGAGTTCAAAGGTGGATATCTTAGATAAATCCTTTGATTCTCTCATAGCAATGACCTTCATGTCCCATTCAGAAGGTAAGCCTCCGATAACTTTCATGTTCATTTCTCTTTGTGAGTACACTTTACCAAGTGAGTCTATCTCATTGAGGATCTCAATGAATCTTAATTCAAACTTTTCAAGAGGTTCACCAGATTTCATCTTGAAGTTCTCAAACTTTTGAACTGCTATCATGAGTTTGTTTTCTTTGATTTGTTCAGTTCCTTCACAAATCATTTCCAACTTTTCCCATACATCTTTTGCAGTTTTGTAGTTTTTGATCTTGCTAAACACAATTTTATCAAGTGAATGATAGATAGTGTTCTTTGCAACATTGTCAAGGTTGGATCTTCTCTTGTCATCCTCAGTCCATTCCCTTCAAAGTTTGGGGATAATCTGAGCTAATCCAGCTGACTGATCAGCTACAGTGTTGACCTTCACAATAGGTATAAGGCCATCCTCTATGATAGACCACATCTCATCATTGATTGTAGATAAATGTGCTTGCATTCAAATTTTCCACTTATCATAGTCCTCAGCAGAGAACATTGTAACTTTGGATTTCACCATTTTAGGAGCCATGCAAGTATGCCGGTGTGTTTTTCAAAAACCAAAAAGGATCTAGCTAGGTACTGATCAAAACAGTAGCAAGCCAACTGCTCTGATACCACTTGTTGGTCCCTTAAAGTGGTCAAGGTCTAGAGGGGGGGTGAATAGACCTTGAGGCGAAAAAAAAAATTTCAAACTTTTTAAAGGATTGATTCTAGAACCTAACAGTAGCCTTTTTGAAGTTTAAAAACAGTAAGTCTACAAGAGTTTTAAAACAGGACCACAAAGGTTACAACTGTGGACTTAACAAGTCTGCAGCTGCTGAGTTCAAAAACAACTTACAAAAACAAATCACTTGTAGACAAAATATCAGAGGAGTTCTCACAATTAAAATTGTATTGAGAATACTCTAATGTGCAGCGGAATAAAGTAAGTTTTAATGAAAAACAATATAAACTAGACTTAACAGTTGAGTGACTTATAAAAGTCTACAGCTGTAGAGTCAGTTTCTGTGAAAATCATAAGGTTTTATGCACTCAAGATTTAAAAAATAATGATGAATGTAACAAGAAAATTAAATATGCAAGACAATAATATAAATAGCAGGAAGTAAATGGACCAGGTTTATAGTGGTTCAGTATCTATAAAAAGACCACGTATATCCACTGTTACACCACTCAGGTGCCAAATTCACTAAGAAGTGATCACAAAGATCAATACAAGTAGTTACCTTTTAGAACTAGGTTCACTCAGATTCCTATTCTAAAAAGAGATAAACTACCCTATTCACTCAAAATTTCAACTCACAAAGAGTTTTACAGAACCTCACAAAGAGATATCTACACTAAGTAGAAATATAAAACAGGTGAGGGAACAACAACAAAAAGATGTGATTCTTACTAAGAAAATCCTAACCAACTATCCTATGAATCACAAAGAATAAAATGAGTAAAGCTCTTTCTCAGAATATTGCTGGCTGTAGACTTGCTTAGATTGAATGCTTGTATGCTCAGGGTTGTTGTTGATGTTTCCTCTGAGGACTTCTTCTATTTATAGATTGAGTGGAGTGTCTTATCCGTTGAAAATTCAAATTTGAAATCCGGATAAGGCTCCTCTCTCTCTATTTGCCATGTGTGAAGTGGTCCTCATTCTTCACACAGGATAATACTGATTGTACTATGTCCTTTTCTTCAGAATTCTGGCCTCCTTGAAACTAATCTTCATTATGCTCCAGAATTAAGAGAAAAACCTCCACTTTAAGTACAGTTTAGTGAGTGCTTGAGAGCTACACTAATAGTGCTTAAAGGGTCTTCATTATCTTCAAATAATCTGACTTGTACTTCCTCTTCAAATGGTTCTTTGCAGCTGTAGAGTCTTCAACCTTGCATCTGTAGAATCCTGTCAATATCAAAAATCGGCTGTAGAGAAACCTTACAGTTGTAGGGTCATGTCTTGACTGTATAATGATCAAATATACAGCTGTAGACTTCACTTACAATTATATGATTCAAACACCAATTTCCTTGGCACAAGTGTTATATCAATATGATAAATAAACACATTTGCACACATCAAAATCTAAACCGAGATACTAACAGTTACACACACAAGAAGTTTACTAAAAAATAATTCTCCCTACATATTATCTTCTCTATATTGCTTTTCTATAGTGTTTATTTTCATATTAGTTTTATAACACGTTATCAGTACGATTCTTTACCTTGAGCTTCATTTAAAGATATTTGGGCAAGTTCAAATATCATACAAAATTCTTGAGGTAATTATTTTTTTCTCTCTTTTTGTCAATTTATTTTATGGCTTATCTTACAAAGTTGGAATTTTCACCTCTTGATATCACCGGAAAAAATTATCTTTCATGGATTCTTGATGTTGAAATCCATCTTGAGGCAATGGGTCTTGGTGAAACAATTGTGAGAAATAATAAGGCATCTAACCAAGACTGTGCCAAAGCAATGATTTTCCTTCGTCATCACTTGGATGATGGATTAAAAATAGAATATTTAACTGTGAAAGATCCACTTGAATTGCGGGAAAATCTAAAAGAAAGATACGACCACCTGAAGATGGTCGTCCTTCCAAAGGCCCGATATGATTGGATCCACCTACGACTTCAAGATTTTAAAACTGTGAATGAATATAATTCGGCCATGTTTAAAATTATTTCTCAGTTAAAGTTGTGTGGAGAAAATATTAGTGATGAAGATATGCTTGAAAAGATATTTTCTACCTTTCATGTCTCGAACTTGCTCCTGTAGCAGCAATACCGAGAAAAGGGATTTAAAAAATATTCTAAATTGATTACATGTCTTTTGTTGGCCGAGCAAAATATTGAGTTGTTATTGAAAAATCATGAATCCCGACCCACTGGTTCTAGCCCATTCCCTGAAGTGAATGCGACTCAATCTCCAAATTTTGAACGTGGTCGTGGACGAGGACGTAGAGGAAGTCATTGGCGTGGTTATATTCGTAGACGGGGTCGTGGTAGATACACCCCGTATAACAATAACAACCACGAAAAGAAACAAAAAGTTTCCCAGAAGAGAGACAATGGAGAAAAGACAAAAATATGAAGAAAAATGTTATCGATGTGGCATGGAAGGACATTGGTCCCGTATTTGCCGAACTACGGACCATCTTGTTGAACTTTATCAAGCATCCCTTATAAATAAGGGTAAAAGCATTGAAACAAATCTTATTGATGACAATAGTGATCTTAGAATTGATGATGATGTCATGGCTCATTTTGATGTATCTGATTTCTTTGAGGGTACTAAATAATCAATACCCTTTGTATGATTTATGAATAATAAACATTTATCATTGCATCTTTTATTTTTATTTAGTTTCTAATTTTGTGTTTCTTTTCATGATGAAGTGAATGGATGCCAAACTTCTTGGATTAAATAATGATGGTGATATGTGTTTAATTGATAGTGCTACTACACACACTATATTAATAAACAATAAATATTTTTCTCATTTAGAAAAGGGAGAGACAAGTGTTAATGCTATTAGTTGTAGTGCAAATTTAATTGATGGCTCCGGAAGAGCCACTATATTTCTCCTAACTCTCGAAGAAATTTGTTAAGTTTTAAAGATATTCGCAAAAATGGGTATCATATCGAGACTGTAAATGAGAAAGATAATGAATGCTTATTGATTACAAAAGTCATTTCTGAAAAGCGATGTGTGTTAGAAAAGCTATATTCACTTTCTTCTGGATTATATTATACGAAAATAAGTCTGGTAGAATCATATCACCTAATAGACTAGAAGTCTATTAATCCAAATGATTTTATGGTTTGGCACGATCATCTTGGTCACCCTGGTTCCATTATGATATGACGAATAATTGAACACTCACACGATCATTCATTGAAAAATAAAAGGGTGTTAAATTCAAATGAATTTCATGTGTTGCTTGCTCACAAAGGAATTTAATTACTAGACCTTCACCCGATAAAGTGGGGATTGAAACACCTGCATTTCTAGATAGAATTCAAGGTGACATTTGTGGGCCTCGATTTTGGTATTTTATGGTGCTAATTGATGCATCAACAAGATGGTCACATGTATGTCTATTGTCCTCTCGCAATCTGGCATTTACGAGATTACTTGCTCAAATAATTAAATTACTAGCACAATTTCCAGATCATCCAATTAAGAAAATTCGTCTAGATAATGCAGGTGAATATTCATCACATGCTTTCTATGATTATTGCATGTCAATTGGTATAAGTGTTGAACATCTTGTAGCTCATGTTCATACACAGAATGGTCTAGCTGAATCATTTATCAAAAGATTACAGTTAATTGCTAGACCATTACTAATGAAATCAAAACTTCCTTTGTCTGCTTGGGGACATGCTATATTACATGCAGCAACACTTGTACGAATTCGGCCGACAAGTTACAATATTCTTTCTCCCCTACAACTAGCTTTTGGCTATGAGCCTAAGATATCACATTTAAGAATTTTTGGATGTGCGGTTTATGTTGCTATTACACCGCCTCATCGTACTAAATTAGGCCCCCAAAGCAGATTGGGAGTATATGTCGGGTACAAATCACCTTCTATAATAAAATACATTGAACCATCAACAGGTGATTTATTTACTGCACGATTTGCAGATTGTGATTTTGATGAATCTCATTTCCCGACATTAGGGGGAGGAAAGGATCAACTGAAGAAGGAAATCAATTGGAAAATAAAAATAGATTTCCTCGATCCTCGAACAAAAGAATGTGAACTCAAAGTTCAAAGGATTATACATTTGCAAGAAATCACAAATCAATTACCGGATGCATTTAGTGACTCCAGAAGAGTGTCTAAATCACATATTCCAGCAGAAAATGTACCGGTAAAAATTGATGTTCCTAAAGAACAAATATCAAGTGCTAATGAGTCTAAAGCACGCCAGAAGCATGGTAGACCTCTTGGTTCCAAAGATAAAAATCCTCGAAAGAAAAGAGGATTAGATAAAAGTGATGAGTTAAAGGAAAATAAAAGACTCACACTTTGTGAGATAACTTCAGAAGATATTGTCACTGAAGATGTTGCCCCTGAAGAGCAAGATCCTGAAGAGAATGAGATTATAGAAGCTTCAGTAAACTTTGTCAATACTGAAGATGGAACCGAAGAGAAGCAATAGTTGATGATATTTTTGCATATAATGTAGCACTTGATATTATGGAGGAAGACAAGGATCATGAGCCTAGACCAGTTGATGAATGTCGGCGTAGAAATGATTGGCCAAAATGGAAAGATGCAATCCAATTTGAATTGGATTCACTGGCAAAACGAAAAGTATTTGGACCTATAGTCCAAACGCCCGAAGGTGTAAAGCCAGTTGGTTATAACTGGGTATTTGTGCGGAAGAGAAATGAGAAAAATGAAATTATGAGATATAAGGCACGATTAGTAGCCCAAGGTTTTTCACAAAGACCTGGATTTGATTATGATGAAACATACTCTCCTGTAATGGATGCGATCACATTTAGGTATCTTGTAAGTTTTACCGTGCATGAAAAACTTGATATGTGTTTGATGGATGTTGTCACTACATATTTGTACGGTAATCTTGAAAATGATATCTATATGAAAATCCCTGAAGGATTTAGCATACCTGAAGTATGCAAATCAAAACCAAAAGAAGTTTTCTCTATCAAATTGCAAAGGTCTTTGTACGGGCTCAAACAGTCTGGACGCATGTGGTATAATAGACTTACTGAATGTCTAATTAAAGAAGGTTATACCAATGACCCAATATGTCCATGTGTATTCATAAAGAAAGATGAGTCAAATTTTGTGATAATTGCAGTATATGTTGATGATCTCAATTTAATTGGAACTCCTGAAGAGCTCCAAAAGGCAGTTTCATATTTGTAGAAAGAATTTGAGATCAAAGATTTTGGACAAACTAAATTTTGCCTTGGTTTGCTAATTGAGAACTTAGAAGGTGGGATCTTAGTCCACCAAACTGCTTATACCCAAAAGATTTTAAAGCGGTTCTACATGGATAATGCACATCCGTTGAGTACCCCAATGGTCGTCAGGTCTTTTGATCCGTATAAGGATCCCTTTAGACCACAAAAGGAGGATGAAGAGATTCTTGGTCCTGAAGTACCATATCTTAGTGCTATTGGTGCCCTAATGTATCTTGCTAATTGTACAAGACCAGATATATCATTTGCAGTGAATTTATTAGCAAGATTTAGTTCTTCTCCTACACGACTACATTGGAATGGTATAAAACATATTTTTCGTTATCTCTAAGGAACAATTGATCTTGGCTTATTTTACTCAAACAAATCTCGACCTGAATTGCTTGGTTATGCTGATGCTGGGTATTTATCAGACCCACATAAATCAAGGTCTCAAAGTGGATATGCTTTTACATGTGGTGGTACTATAATTTCATGGCGGTCTACAAAACAGTCACTTGCTGCCACATCTTCAAATCATGCTGAAATTATAGCAATTCATGAGGCAAGTCGAGAGTGTGTTTGGCTAAGATCAATGACCAATTATATCAGAAAAAATTGTGGATTGTCGCATGACAATAAAAATTCCCCAACTGTACTATTTGAAGATAATGCAGCTTGTATAGCTCAACTAAAAGGGGGATATATTAAAGGAGATAGAACGAAATATATTTCACCAAAATTCTTCTTCACTTATGATTTACAAAAGAATGGTGAAATCGATGTGCAAAAAATCCGATCAAGTGAGAACTTAGCTGATTTATTTACCAAGGCATTACCAACAGTTACTTTTGAAAAATTGGTGAAACGCATCGGAATGCGTCGATTGAATGATTTTAAATGAAGTTTGAATTAGGGGGAGAATTAAAGAACTAAGAAATATGTACTCTTTTTCCTTACTTGGGTTTTTGTCCCGATGGGTTTTCCCTAGTAAGGTTTTAACGAGGCATATTAGTTGTAACAATGGACATTCAATGGGGAGTATTATGAAAGAAATGAATGCCCTTGCAAACTAAAAGAAGAATGTCAAAGTGTGTTGAATGACCATTGATGTTACAAGAGTATTACATGCAATGATGGAGGACTCTTTATGTACTTGCAATGATAGAGAGCAATGATGGAGGATTTCTTATGTACATTTAGTTATCCTCTTAAATTATCATTATGTATATTAATGCATGAGCTCCCTATAAATAGAGGTCATGTCACTTATTGTTACACACACAAGAAATTGAATAAAAAATAATTCTCCCTACATATTGTCTTCTCTATATTGCTTTTCTATAGTGTTTATTTTCATATTAGTTTTATAACAGTTGTATATTTGTTAGGGTGAAATCAAAGGCGGAAAACGTGATAAACTCCAACAAAAATCAATTGTCAATTATTCCTCACTTCTAAACTACCTAACAAAGCACTAGTTGACAAATTTCTTTACGTCCCGGATTGAATGCGCAAGCAGGAAAAGGGAATAATCTAAAACTTCTTTATTCCATCGGCATTCGCGCTACTTGTATTTATGGGAATTTTCCATAGATCTACATACTACTTTCACCTGGAATATATAAATAGATTGGGTCGCAAATAATAGCTGTTATATAATTCAACCCAAAAAAACAAGGTCTCAAAACTATTTATAGGATTTTTTTACAAACTTACAAGGAGTAATTGTTGGGGAATTAAACGCGAATCTATTCGGGATTTACGCTAAATACAAATTTAAGCCTACAATTAATATCATGATTTAAACATAATTAAATCAAATAATTGTATACCCAACAACAGGTTTTGCATGCAAAACATATGAACAAATATAATCACATAAAGCCCTAAACATGCGGAACTAAGGAATTTAGTGAATTATACCTCTTGAATAAAAGACAGTTTCTGAGACAAAAGGCGTCCTTTTGAGATGCTTTGGGAGTCCCTTTGCTTGAATGGTATTGTCAGCAATGGTGGTTGAGATCAAAGGGCATCCTTCTTGAGACCCTCAACTTGATAAACCCAAGAGCCTTCTCAAGTATTCCCTTGAACTTATTCGTACACCCGGTGGGAGGCCACACGAATAATCATAACACAAGAAAGAAAAATAATTTTGTTGCCCCACTCACTAGAATTTTCGAAAATTCTAAGAGAAAAAATAATGTATATTGAAGTCTTGTATCATCTCATATTTATAGTGAGAATACAAGATCTTGAATATCTTAAATATCTAATATTTCAAATCTTGATTATCATGAATATCAAATATTCTAATCTTGATAATCTTGAATACTAAAATATTCAATTCTTGACATTCTTTTCCTTCAAGATTTTCAAAAAAAAAACAATATACATATAATACCCATGAGATCTTGATTTTATTAGATATTCTTGTATTCAAGATACATATCTATTTTTCATAAAATCTCTCACTAATTATATATATATAAATTTCGAAAATTAATATAATTGGGCCCAAAAAAAATTTCTTTTATTTTAATCACCTTATTCATTGTTGGACATTTAATTGGGCTACTTGAGGGGCCTTTAGGAGAATTAAGATTGGACCTCCTAATGGACCTTGAATTCTAACATTGAGCTCAATGTCATTCAACCCATTAACATTAATCTCACTCCACTATAGGATTAATGTTGCACTATCCATCTTAACCCATATTACAATCATATGGCTCCCGATCATTATTTCCCGTGTTTAAGATTCTTTTGTCCGTTAATTAATCAAGCCACTGAACGCTTTAATTAATTTAACATCTTAACCTTGGAGTAAGGACAACTCTTCTTTATCATCATACCATAAACAAATTCCACTTGCAAGATTTAGTATGACGAACGTTTAGAGCCCACCAAGGGGACTAATCATGCAAGACTCTCCAAGCACACGTTCCTCTGTATTAAATCTTAGCAACTGTCATGTTCTCGATGGCGTCACCAAGATGCAAAGTATTGAGTCTTATTGACTCTCTACCCATAACAAAATAAAGTGCCACGCACGGATCACACACAGTCCTATTTAAGGGACAGAGGTTTAGAAATAAACGACCACTGAGGTCTAATTCTTCATCCAATAAATCAGTACGGAAGAATTACCTCTCTGTAGGTCCTCTTCAATTCATCATCATGCACTAGTGCAATCCCTTGGTCAAGATAAGCCAATCTGGGATCTACACATCAACCGTTTACCAATGGGGTGTTCAAATCCCATCTAGGTTGTGAATTTAGTACTTGTTACAAGAAATTGATAATGTGATCTTGCTGTGAGTTATCCGGGGATCACCACATTTATCTATAGTGTAACTTGTACTATTATATGAACGAATTGCAATAAATAAATAACATTCATATTTATCTAAAGCATAGTGATAACAAATTTATTTCAGATAAAACTCAAAGATTCAGTTTAGTTATACATAGTAAAAGCATACTTTCTAGTATAACCCTAACAGTAATTACAAATCTGAAATACATGAATTCCATCTATACCACCTTACAAACCATAATGTATCTAAATACAAAATATTGTACCCATTATGTCAACACTCTTAACATAAGAATTTGATTTCAATTTGCACACTTTTCTAAAAATATATATATAATGAATTGAGAATTGTCAGTTATATTATTATAGTCATAAAATTAATTACATTAACAACAAAAAATTAATAACATTTTATAATAAATATAAATATTTGACAAAAACTTATATGAAACGTTTCACGGTGTGAAAAGGGTAAATTTAAAAAAATTCGCGGATCCTACCGAGTAGAGTCGGATTTGGTGTTTTTTTTTAAAAAAATTCGCAACTATGATTCCTGATTTTTTCGCTCCCAAATATGTTATTTTTTAGGCAAATGTGTGTTACTTTAATGCAAAATGTGTGTTACAATTAGACCAAATCTTGTTTTTAACCTATATATCACTTGCTTTTGTAAAAATAACATATCTTTTCATTCAATGTAAGAGCAAAATGTGTGTTATTATAAGAAAAATTAAAACATTACATTTTCATCTAGTAACATATTTTTAACTATTTTTAAAAAGTAACACCAAGTCATTTATATAGTATCATACATATGTTAATAAAGTAACATATATTAATAGTAAAATGTATATCTTCATTTAGTAACACAATTTGAATAGTAACATAGATATGTTCATTTAGTAACATATATTTATACATTGAGTAACACATATTTTTGTAATGTTTTTCCAATGTGTTGTTCTTTTAATTATGCATATATATTAAATTCTTTAACATATTTTTAACTATTTTTAAAAAGTAACACCAAGTCTTTTATATAGTAACATACATATGTTAATAAAGTAACATATATAATAGTAACATGTATATGTTCATTTAGTAACACAGTTTGAATAGTAACATAGATATGTTCATTTAGTAACATATACTTCTTCATTTAGTAACATAATTTATATAGTAACATACATATGTTAATAAAGTAACATATATTAAAAGTATGTGTATATGTTCATTTAGTAACACAATTTGAATAGTAACATAGATATGTTCATTTAGAAACATATATTTATACATTGAGTAACACATATTTTTGTAATGTTTTTCTAATGTGTTGTTCTTTTAATTATGCATATATATTAAATTCTGTAACATGTTTTTAACTATTTTTCCAAAGTAACACCAAGTCTTTTATATAGTACATACATATGTTAATAAAGTAACACATTTAATAGTAACATGTATATGTTCATTTAGTAACACAATTTGAATAGTAACATAGATATGTTTATTTAGTAACATATACTTCTTCATTTAGTAACATAATTTTTTGTAAGGTTTTTTCAATGTTGTTGATGAAATAATCTAATCCAAGTGTTTAAGGAAATAATCAACGGAATAACTGATGACGTGTCCCAAAAAAACTAATCAAATATGAATGGGCAAAACCAAAGAAGATCAATACAAGAGAAGAAGAATCGTTGAACAAATAAAAAATGGCCAAGCAGTAGTGCCAGAGAGGAATGGGCGAGCAGCTCAGCTGCTCGCCCAACCACCTGCCCAGCTCACCTGCTCGCCTATTTACATATAATGGGCGAGCAGGTCTTACAAATGTTGCAATGGGCGAGCACCTGACCTGCTCGCCCAACAAGCTGGTCGCCCAACATAAAGAGCTGCTCGCCTCACTTGGAGATGATCATCAAGACCTGTTCTCATCATTTTTAGCCAATTTTCCGTTATAATTATCTTGAATTATGGACACTTGTAAGCTTCTCATGAAGCGTGGCAAGATGAATGCCACCACCTGCTTGTAGAAATGCCTATAAATAGACCCCCATTTTCATTTTAATGCAAGTTTTCTTAGCCTCAGCGAAGGTCTGTCGAAATCTTTGCATAATCAAACACTTTGCAGTTCCATTAAACTGATTTTGATCGATTGTTAGTGAAATCGCACCTAAAAGCCACATAAACGCTTCCGCTGCGGAGATTTCATTAACAAATGTGTTGTTCTTTTAATTATGCATATATATTAAATCTGAATCTGATAATTACATCACCAGGTCTCCTGAGTTAGATGAAGAGTCCTATGATGAGGAAGAGCAACATAAAATATGGGAGAAATTGATAAAAAGTTATCCTTTTCTGAATCTGATATTAATCTTCCAGTGAATGAATTGCTGCATGAGATTGAGTTCACACCCGTTGATCCCTTTTACTTGAGGAATAATGGTTCTCTTGATAAGGTTTGGGGATTTATTACTACGTTTAGAAGCTCAACGTGGGAAGACTATCAAGGATATCAGAAAAGCATACGAATTGAAGTGTTATGCGAATTTCTTGGTTGACCCGGTTGAGCCTGGGTCCCGCACTTTTTATTTAAATTTACCCGTTTCACGTGCGTGTTCCTCTTCCATCAAATAAGCTGTAAAATCTCCTCAATATCTCAATGAAGAAGTAGTGGCCGGTTAATATAAGTCGTGGACTTAGTTCACTTCTTGCCACTTCACCAAATAAAATTCTATATCCATAAATTTGATTTCACAAAATTTTAATGCTACTCCCAATTAAATAAAATAACAATCTAAACTCTTGCAAGTGTTAAATATTTCCAAGCAATTAAATCTCAACTTAAATCTTCACAATTATCAACAAAGATACACTAAATATTTCTCAAATAATTTCAGAGAATTAATCTCTAAATATCCAATAAATAAATATCAAATATCATCTCTAAGTCTCTCCAAATAACGACCGAATTTTTCCAACTATTAACTCTCAAACTCTCGGTCAAAAGAAGTTCCACATCTCCACCTTATCTCTTAATCTAACAAACTCACTAAAATTACCTTTATAACCTTAATAAATTGGCAATTAACCAATTCTAATTTTCCTCAATAAAATTAATAAACATCATATCCTAACAATCTCATTTTAATATTCTAAGTCACATATTTAACTAAAAGGACCAATCTATACTTGCCATGACCAAAAATTAAAAATTAATTCTTAACTTACCTTTATTGGTTTATCTCCAATTTTAGTCCTCTAATTTGAACACTTAACTATAACCCAAATAAATTTCCAAACGTCAACTTTAAATCCCAAATACTCAAATCAATTTTTTTTCCTAACTTAAACAAGCGTACAATTTACTTAAAACATCAAACGCCAACTTATAAACTATAACTTGAATTTATTTAAGCTAGGCGTTATACGTTGCGACCCTCTCTTCAAGCTCTTTCACATGGTATATCATTTGCACCATTTGGATTAGTTTAATAAATCTGAAATTTATCAAACTTGCTCGTCTCTTGACCTTTTTACTTGTTTTCACCTATAAACACAACTTTCTTGCCAACAAGGGGTCAAATGCACAAAGTATATCATTTTAGGGTCAAATATGAACATAAATTCATCAAAACCATATAGAAATAGATGCAAAATGATACAATTATGACCCTAATCACACCCCCAAACTAGATTGTTGCGCGTCCTCGAGCAACGAAGCGATAAGATAGGGGAATAATTGTATCAATGAAGCATCAAGCACAACATCAAATGCCATGGACATATAACCTAATATCATGCAAGTCTAAGAATGAGATATCATCTAATCAACCATCAACATCAAATCAATGAGCAAATAATCAAGTCAATGAGTCAAGATCCTCACAAGGAAGTGTATAGCTCAACTCTCAAGTGTTTAAGGCTCTCTCAATCATCACACAATGTACATATACTACCTTATGCTTGGCATGAGTCTAAGTTCTCCACCACTTGAATGATAAATGGTTTACACATCAATGAGGACTTTATCAAGGTTGTAGTGTTGGCTCTTTGGTAGGGAAGGGAACATATGGAAAAAGTGACTAAGTATGATTAGTAAAGCAAGAAGGAATCATAATAGAGAGAACTTTCACCTCTTCATGCAATAAGTACTTCTTCATCTTCATGCACTTTCTAAATCACACTTTTCAAAGACAATTCTTCCCTTTTTGACAAGTTGTGATCATACTCATGATTAGGGTCATAATTACATATTTTTTCATCCATTTATATATGGTTTTGATGAGATTATGTTCATATTTGACCCTAAAATGATATATTTTGTGCATTTAACCCCTTGTTGGCAAGAAAGTTGTGTTTATAGGTGAAAACAAATAAAAAGGTGAAGGGACGAACAAGTTTGATAAATTTTAGATTTATTAAACTAAGCCAAATGGTGAAAATTATATACCATGTGAAAGAGCTTGAAGAGAGGGTCGCAAACTAAAAAAGAATTGAGTCAATCGGAGCTCTAGAACTCAAGATATGAAGAAAACAATTTTACCCAAAAAATTACACTATTAACTCGAGTAGGGCCGCGATCTGGCTTGCTCGAGCGCCCAAGCACTGGTCCGCACGAATTTTGCGCGTGCGCACAGCAACGCGATCACGATATCGCGCGTGCACCTGAAGGAGATCGCGCGACAAGGCAAAAATTCGGATTTTCAGGGGTAGTTTCGTCTTTTCGCTCGTTTAATGAAGAGCACTTTGGACTAAACATTGTGGGCACTATAAATACCTCTAGGATCAGATTTTTAAGCATCTTTTTCATTGTTCCATTTTCTTAGATTAGTTTAGAGAGAGAATTAGGTAGTTTTAGAGAGAGATTAGAGGTTACTTAGTGGGTTCTTAGTTAGATATCATTCTTCTTTCTACCATAACTTTTGATCCAGCAGTTAGATCTTTAATCCCTTTTTTGCATTGTAATCTCTATTGAATTGCCTACGTTTGTACGATTGATTTTATATTTTTGAGCTTTGGATCAAGACTTAGAAAATTGGAGGTTTGTAGCTTGTATTTTAGCTTTTAATCATGATGTTTAGATTGTTAATTGTGGATTTCTATTTCCAATTAGTGATGGGCTAATCTCTTGATGCATGGTTTTATGAATACTATGGTGTAATTTAGTCTGTTGTTAATCCTATGTATGATTAAGTGATCTTGATGGATTAGTTCTCTTATTAATGATTTGTATGAATGCTTGACATGCATAATTGGATAATTTGAGCCTATATGGATTAGCAAGACATGAGAATAGAGCTTATTCCTAGAATCTCTTATGTGAATTTTATGCACACCAAGTGTTTGATTAATGGTTTATATGACCAATGGGAATTGCATTTAGGCCTAGACCTCTTAAATAGAGTATTGAGTGTTGTAGAGAGATCTAGACACCTAATAGAACCCTTTAGCTTGTGTTGTAGAGAGATCTAGACATTAGTTAAAGTCCTTCGCTCAATTAAGACATCAAGTGACCTTTTGCATGCTAGGATGGATAAGCACTAGGTGAACTATAGTAGGAGTACTTCCATGCACACATCCCTCATTTGCTCACTTCCTAGAGGTGATAGTTAGATTTACTTTGCTTGATGAAGTAGATAGACACATGATCCTTTCTTACTTTCACTAGCTATTATCCTTTGTGAACATTCAATGCTTGCTTGATATTGCATCGTTTCCCTGTGTTCGATATTTTAACTTAGTTACCTTGCCATGTCTACTACGACCACGTACACTTGCGTGAGACATGATTTTGGCAAACAAGTTTTTGGTGCCGTTGTCGGGGAAACGATCACTTTGTTGAGTTTGTATTGATGTTCACATGTTCTTTTCTTAGTTTTTCTTTGTTTGGCATTAATTCTTCTTGGTGAGTGTTGATACTTGCTTGTAGGAGTGAACTTAATTAAAGATGGGCGAATACAACCATTACTCGTATTCTCTACAAGACATATACCCTCCTAATTCATACACTTATCAACCTTGCCCACATCCCCGTACACACCGTGATCGTTTGTTCGTGCTTGAGGAAAAGATGAAGGACGTCATGATGCTGATGTATGGGAACCAAGCCCAAATTCCACCACCTCCACAAGAAGATCCTTATCCTCCTAACTCATATACTTATCAAGATTCCTACTCCTTTGAGGATCCATATTCCTACACTTCTCCCTCTTCTATGCCTTTCAATAATGAAGAAGCTCCTCCAAGCCATATTAATGATACTCTAGTTTACATCCTCAAACAACTCGAAGAAATTCAAAGGGAGGATGAAAGACACTTTTGAGGAGACAAACAAGAAGTTTGATCAAATTTGTAAAACTCAAGGTGACCAATTCACGAACTTGGAGTTCCAAATGGAACATTGGGCTAGTATGGTGCGAATCGAGAATTTAGGGCTCTACTTGGAGCAATTGAGCACCCAAGCCAATTTTGAGGAGAAAGATGGGGGTAACCAAGATGATGATGTAGAAGGGGAAGTGGAAAGTATGGGGGAAGGGAAGATGAAGTTGATGATGATCATAAGGAGAAGAACGCTCTTTGTTTACGAGATTGTCTCAATGCTAAAATTTTTATTAATCCTTCTAATGCGTATATTGATTATGAGATTCCTATTATTGTTGATGATATTGGTTATAAGTATCATAATGCTAAATTGATTAGGGATCGAGAAGAAGAGAAGGATGGACTAGAAGAAGAGCAAAGAGATGAGAGTGAAAAGGAAGAGGATGAAGAAGAAATGAAGAGGAAAATAATGAGAGTGAAGAGAAGGATGATAATGAAGAATATGATTATGATTATGAGGAGATCGAAGCTCTTTATTTGCAAAAAAAATCCAATATTAAGAGTTCTACTAATCCTCTTCATGATAATATTGAGTATGATATTAATCCTCTCATTAATGATATTGATTATGATATTCCTCTTGTTGAAATTGATAGGAATCAAGAACAAGAAGTGGAGGAGAAGGATAAAGATGATTCAAGGAGAGGAAAGGAGGAAGAACTAGAAGAGGTAGATGAAGGTCCACTCATAGACATGAGCATCATTGAGGAGAAACAACAAAATGAATATTGGAAGATGAGCTTAAGGATGAAATGAGCATTTCTATACCCTTAGACTCTTCCATTTGTGCTTTAATTGATAATGTTGTTTATTGTGAATTTGTCTTGCCTCTTGAATTAATTGATGATAAGATTGAATTGAGAGTCCTCTTGAGTATATTTGATAGTAGGAGATGCGGGTGGAATGGTGTTATGAGGAGAACAGAGGAAGAATTTGCTTGTGCTTATAAGTATAAATGGATAAGGAAAGTGGGGGTTTGGGGTAGAAATCCTACATGTTTTCTTGATCATGATGCTTTGAGATTGTTGTTTGATGGGAATAATGATAGGGGACGTTGAATCCAAGCGCTAGATAGGAGGCAACCCATCCTTAAAATTTTTCTTGCTTATTAGATTTGCTTTGTAGTTTAGATAGTGTTTAATTGTTTTGATTTGCTTCATATGAGGTAGTGTGTTTTCTTACCTTGGTTGGTGCATGTGATATATCCTAGTTTGGGGGAGTTAACTCTTGGTATATATTGTTGTCTCTTGGTTTAGTTGAGCATGATTATGCATTGTTTGGTCATTGATTCACTGCAAATCCCATTTTTATCACTCTTTGCCAAACTTTTAGGATCCTTGATCCGAAAAAGTTTGGGGGAGGGTTTGTTCTTCAAATTTTGATTTGCAATGATAATTGAGGTGATTTGTGAGCTTGAGAAGGATTTCTTGGCCAAGAAGGAAATTTTCGTGTAAGTGGTAGTTCACTCTCCCATTCTTATGTTGGGGAATTAAACGCGGATTTATACGGGATTTACGCTAAATACAAATTTAAGCCTACAATTAATATCATGATTTAAACATAATTAAATCAAATAATTGTATACCCAACAAAAGGCTTTGCATGCAAAACATATGAACATATAATATCATGTAAAGCCCTAAACATGCGGAACTAAGGGATTTAGTGAATTATACCTCTTGGAGAAAAGGTAGTTTCTGAGACAAAAGGCGTTATTTGGTTGAGCTGCTTTCGCAAGGCTGTTGAGATCAAAGGCGTCCTTTGAGATCCTCTATAGCCAAAGTATCAACAATGAACTTGAAGGTGTACTTCTTGAGACCCTCAACTTGATAAACCCAAAAGCCTTCTCAAATATTCCCTTGTCTTATTCGTGCACCCGGTGGGAGGCCACACGAATAATCACAACATAAGGAAGAAAATATTTTGTTGCCCCAATAACTGTAATTCTCGAAAATTATAAGAAAATAATGTGTGTGTTGAAGTCTTGTATCATCTCAAATTTATAGTAAGAATACAAGATCTTGAATATCTTAAATATCTGATATTTCAAATCTTGATTATCATGAATATCAAATATTCTAATCTTGATAATCTTGAATATCAAATATTCAATTCTTGACATTCTTAATCCAAGAATTTTCGAAAAAATATAGTACGTATATTAATCCAATGAGATCTTGATTTTATTAGATATTCTTGTATCCAAGATACATATCTATTTTCCATAAAATCTCTCATGAAATTGATTTATCATATTTTTTGGAAAAAAACAACACTTAATGGGCCCAAAATATTTCTTTTATTTTAATCCCCTTGTCAATTGTTGGACATTTAATTGGGCTACTTGAGGGCCTTTAGGAGAATTAAAATTGGACCTCCTAATGGGCCTTGAATTCTAACATTGAGCCCAATGTCATTCAACCCATTAACATTAATCTCACTCCACTATAGGATTAATGTTGCACTATCCATCTTAACCCATATTACAATCATATGGCTCCTGGTCATTATTTCCCGTATTTAAGATTCTCTTGTCCGTTAATTAATCAAGCCACTGAACGCTTTAATTAATTTAACATCTTAACCTTGGAGTAAGGACAGCTCTTCTTTATCATTATACGGGAAACAAATTCCACTTGCAAGATTTAGTATGACGAACGTTTAGAGCCCACCAAGGGGACTAATCATGCAAGACTCTCCAAGCACACGTTCCTCTGTATTAAATCTTAGCAACTGTCATGTTCTCAATGGCGTCACCCAAGATGCAAAGTATTGAGTCTTATTGACTCTCTACCCATAACAAATTAAAGTGCCACGCACGGATCACACACAGTCCTATTTAAGGGACAGAAGTTTAGAAATAAACGACCACTGAGGTCTAATTCTTCATCCCATAAATCAGTATGAAAGAATTACCTCTCTGTAGGTCCTCTTCAAAGATAAAAGATTTATTTCAGATAAAGCTCAAAGCTTCAGTTTAGTTATACAAAGTAAAAGCATACTTTCTAGTATAACCCTAAAAATCTCCCACTTATACTCAAAGTGTGCTTTTAAGTATAATACAACATATCTATGTACTACACATCTCCTAATAATTTCTCCCACTTATACTCAAAGCAGATTGGCAACACACTTGACTCTCATTCCTTCCACATGTCTCTCGAATGTTGTCAGAGGCAGACCCTTTGTGAAAGGATCAGCTAGGTTGTCTTCCGTTGTGATCTTTGCCACTTCTATGTCTCCTCTCTGAATGATTTCTCATATAAGATGGTACTTCCTTTCAATGTGTTTACTGGCTTTGTGGGCTCTTGGTTCCCTTGAATTTGCAACTGCTCCGGCATTGTCACAATAGACCGTGATGATGTCGGGAAAATCCGGAACTACATCCAAGTCCACTAAGAAGTTCTTGAGCCATACCGCCTCTTTCGCTGCTTCACAAGAAGCTACATACTCGGCTTCCATGGTAGAATCATCGATGCATTTCTGCTTAACGCTTCTCCATGTCACGGCTGCACCTCCCAGACAGAACACACTACCCGAGGTAAACTTTCTGGAATCTAAGTCTGATTGGAAATCCGAGTCCGTGTAACCGACGGGGATTAGACTATCTGACTGATAAACCAACATTCTATCTCGAGTTCGCTTGAGATATTTCAAAATGTTTTTAACAGCCGTCCAATGCTCTTTCTCGGGGTTACTTTGATATCGTGCTACCATGCCTACGGCAAAGCAGATATCCGGTCTTGTACATAGCATAGCATACATGAGGCTTCCAACTGCCGAAGCATATGGGATACCTTTCATGCAATCTATCTCTTTTTGTGTCTTCGGACACATCTCTTTCGATAGATGAATTCCATGTCTAAAAGGTACAAAACCTTTCTTGGAATTCTGAATGCTAAAATGTTTCAAAACAGTATCTATGTATGAAGCTCGCGATAAGCCGATCATTCTTTTATTGCGATCTCGAGTAATCTTGATCCCTAAGATATGACCGGCTTCCCCTAAGTCCTTCATATCAAAATGATTTGATAACCATATCCTCACGTCTGACAACACCGCCACATTATTTCCAATGAGCAAAATGTCATCTACGTATAGTATCAAGAATACCACGGCAGTTCCGACACACTTCTTGTACACACAACTCTCAAATTCATTTTGATCAAAACTGTAAGATTTTATTACTTGATCAAAACATTGATTCCAAGCTCGCGATGCTTGCTTAAGTCCGTAGATAGACCTTTTAAGCTTGCATACAAGGTGCTCTTGACCTTTTTCAATAAAGCCTTCGGGTTGGCGCATATAGATTTCTTCTTCAAGACTTCCATTTAGGAAAGCTGTCTTGACATCCATTTGCCAGATCTCAAAATCAAGATGTGCAGCTATCGCAAAGAGAATACGGATAGACTTAAGCATGGCTACCGGCGAAAAGGTTTCCTCATAATCTATCCCTTCTTTCTAGTATATCCTATCGCCACAAGTCTAGCTTTGAAGGTCTCAACCTTCCCGTCCGATCCTCTTTTTCTCTTGTAGACCCACTTACATCCAATGGGTTTTACCCCATTGGGTGGCTCAACAAGCTCCCACACCTCATTTTTATCCATAGAACCCATTTCGGCTTCCATTGCAGTTTGCCAAGAATCTGCATCCTTATCTTGGAGTGCTTCGTCATATGTCCATGGGTCTAATTCATCCTCCCTGGGGACCAAGTCAGAAGACTCTCCCACGAACATGAATCTCTCGGGTTATCTCACAACCCTCCCACTACGACGAGGCTCCGGTTGTGTGGTGTGTCGCGTGGTACATCAACTTGTACCCTTGGTATAGGATTAGGCCCTTTTATTTCATCTAAGGTAATCTCACTTTTGGGCTTTCTATTGTTCACATAGTCTTCTTCCAAGAACTTAGAATGCGTACTAATTACGATTCTTTGGTCCTTGGGACTATAGAATATACCCCCTTTCGTTCCTCTAGGGTATCCTACAAACAACCTCAATTCCGAACGTGGATCCAATTTTCCAGCTTCCTTGTCCAACACGTATGCCGGACACCCCCAAATCCTTATGTGTCTCAAACTAGGCTTACGCCCGGTCCACAATTCTGTGGGAGTTTTAGAAACCGATTTGGATGGCACCAAGTTTAGAATGTGAGCCGCTGTTTCTAAGGCATAGCTCCAAAACGACTTGGGTAACTCCGAATAACTCATCATGGATCTGATCATTTCTAAAAGAGTTCTATTTCTTCGTTCTGCAACCCCATTTTGTTGAGGGGTACCGGGTGCGGTCAATTGGGATACAATCCCTTCACTTGACAAGTAGGTCAAAAATTCATTGCTGAAGTATTCGCCCCTACGATCCGATCGTAGGAACTTGATACTCTTTCCCCTGTGTTTTTCGGCCTCGGCTTTGAACTCTTTGAATTTATCAAAGGTTTCCGATTTGTGCCGCATAAGGTAAACGTACCCATATCTTGCCTCCTCTAGCTTGAACCGACATTGGCCCACATACGTCAGTGTGAACGATTTCTAACACTTCATTAGCTTTATACCCCTTGGCCCCGAAGGCCCTCTTGGTCATTTTTCCCTCTAAACAAGATTCACATGTTGGAAACGGCTCAACATGGAGAGACTCCAACGAGCCGTCCGCCACCAACCTTTAAATTCTCTTTAGATTAATATGACCAAGTCTTGGATGCCATAGAAGTGTTTCGTTCACGGTTGAAGAAAATTTTCTTTTCTTAGAAATAGTCGATGTGTTATAAGAAGCATTTTGTGTGTGGTGTGCACTTTTAATAGTATAAAGATTATTCACTAATGTTCTCGAACAGATGAACTCATCGTTTTGAAAAATAACAACCATATTATTAAAAGAAACTGAGTATCCATCAACGTATAATTTAGAAACCGAAATTAAATTCTTCCTAAAACTGGGAACATAAAGAACATCCTTTAATACTAAAACTCTATCTTCAAAAAATAGGTGCACGTCTCCCACTGCGACAGCCGCTACCCTCGTAGCATCGCCCAATGTGATGAGGATCTCATTCGCACTAAGTTGCCGGGTTTTCAGTAACCCCTATAAAGTGAAACATACATGATCAGTGGCTCCCGTATCCACTACCCACGAGTGGGAAGCATACGCCGCTAAACAAGTTTCAACAACAAGTGCAAGAGAATTACCTTTCTTCCTGGCCTTCTTTGGCTTGGGACAGACCGTCCTCCAATGTCCTTTCTCACCGCAGTTGAAACACTTCCCTTTGGTAGCTTTCTTGACCTCTCCCTCATTAGTCACCTTACCCTTAGCCTGGTTCGGGCCTTTGGTCTTTTTCTTCTTCTTCCCACCTTTCGGTGCGGAAGAAGTCAGACCGCTTGCCACCAAGACTTGAGTTTGGAGTCCCATGAGTGTCTCCACCGATACCAAAGCTTGCAAGAGTTGTGCCAACGTGAACTCTTGATTATTCATCATATAGTTCAACTGGAACTACGCAAAGCTTATCGGTAGAGAATGGAGAACGAAATCAACTTGCATTTCCGCATCATATTCCGCTCCAAGTACCTCTAAGTTATTGAGGTAAACCATTATTTTGAGAACGTGATCCTTTACGGGTGTTCCCTCCACCATTTTCAACGATAACATATCTCGCATGGTGATTTACCTACCGGTATGATTATGATGACCGAACATTTCCTTAAGGTTTAGCATCATATCAGAAGCGGATTCCATGTCTTGGTGTTGGTGTTGCAACACATCTGACATTGAAGCCAAGATGGTACACCTAGCCATTTCATCGGATTTCATCCATTCCCTATGATATTCCCTCTCGGCGTCATTCGTATCATCCGTAGGCGTAGGGGGCTTTGGTGTGTCAAGAACTCATTTATGTTGTTGTGCGGTTAGGACAATAAATAAGTGACGTTTCCAATCAACATAGTTTTCACTTTCTAATTTGTTATCTTTAAGTATTGTAAACAGTGGATTAAAAGGAGACGACATGCTGAACTGAAATAAAACATGCATTGCATCAATACATACATCGATTCACAAAGATTATCACAAATTTCAATTATGCTTTGTATAAAATCTCAAAAAAATACGTAGCATAAATCGGCCGACTTCTTAAAACAGTTCACATAAGCCACAATGAGTGTGGACGTTTATGCAAACACATTTAAGCAAGTTACAAACAAGAACAGTTACAAACTTTTAATTTCAAAAATTAATAGTCGGCTCCCACTTGACCATATCAAATCGGTAGGGACTCCGATGGGGAGTAATAAAATGCCAATTTTATACCTAAGTATTAACCATGATTAAATACAGGATTATCACTTCATTTTGAATAAGCCACTCGATGGGAGGGTCAATACCGCCACTAATAATAATCCACAATAATCCTTTTGAGAATTCGTTCATGTGAACTTGTCTTTTGGCCTATCCGATAGGGAGAAAGGCGCTTGCCAATGCGTAGCCAAAAGACTTCACAAACAAATAAATCATGGAGGCCAAATAATTTAATTTTATTATCTAGAATAAAATACCGAATTATATTTAAAACATACTTAGTAATTTTCGGAGTTGAGATTTTTCATCACGATATTCATGCAATAAAATATTTAATCAAATTAAATAAATAAAGCATGCATCCAAACAAATTAAACAAATTGACACGTTATATCCAATTGTCATGGTTTAATTTCTCATTTTGACTATGAGATATCGTAATCAACGTTCGTCTTCAAGCTTTATCGTCCGTCTCGATTAAGCTCCCACTCGACCGCAACAAAATTTCACCAACTTTGTCTCCGGGCCTTAAAATCTCCGTTCTTCATTTTCGATATCGGTTACAATTTATTTTCGAAGAATAAATAAACCTATCGTCTAGACTAGTCTATTACATACAAATATCCTAGTCTACCTGTGGATTTTCTCATGGAAAAAACGATCCAAACGAATCAGATTTTAAAACCGCATCATCATACATGCATGCATAAATAAATATTAAATACCATGACAATTGGATACCAGCAAAAAAGATCTAGCAATTCTACTATCCAATTTTCAAATTTAATATTAAACACTTAAATTAGAATTTAACGTATAGCGCCCAAAACCGGCTCTGATACCAGTTGTTGGGGAATTAAACGCGGATCTATTCGGGATTTACGCTAAATACAAATTTAAGCCTACAATTAATATCATGATTTAAACATAATTAAATCAAATAATTGTATACCCAACAACAGGCTTTGCATGCAAAACATATGAACATATAATATCACGTAAAGCCCTAAACATGCGGAACTAAGGGATTTAGTGAATTATACCTCTTGGAGAAAAGGCAGTTTCTGAGACAAAAGGCGTTATTTGGTTGAGTTGCTTTCGTAAGGCTGTTGAGATCAAAGGCATCCTTTGAGATCCTATATAGCCAAAGTATCAACAATGAACTTGAAGGCGTCCTTCTTGAGACCCTCAACTTGATAAACCCAAAAGCCTTCTCAAGTATTCCCTTGTCCTTATTCGTGCACCCGGTGGGAGGCCACACGAATAATCACAACACAAGGAAGAAAATATTTTGTTGCCCCAATAACTGTAATTCTCGAAAATTACAAGAAAATAATGTGTGTGTTGAAGTCTTGTATCATCTCATATTTATAGTGAGAATACAAGATCTTGAATATCTTGAATATCTAATATTTCAAATCTTGATTATCATGAATATCAAATATTCTAATCTTGAATATCAAATATTCAATTCTTGACATTCTTTATCCAAGAATTTTCAAAAAAATATAGTACATATATTAATCCAATGAGATCTTGATTTTATTAGATATTCTTGTATCCAAGATACATATCTATTTTCCATAAAATCTCTCATGAAATTGATATATCATATTTTTCAAAAAAAAAACAACACTTAATGGGCCTAAAATATTTCTTTTATTTTAATCACCTTGTCAATTGTTGGACATTTAATTGGGCTACTTGAGGGGCCTTTAGGAGAATTAAGATTGGACCTCCTAATGGGCCTTGAATTCTAACATTGAGCCCAATGTCATTCAACCCATTAACATTAATCTCACTCCACTATAGGATTAATGTTGCACTATCCATCTTAACCCATATTACAATCATATGGCTCCCGGTCATTATTTCCCGTGTTTAAGATTCTCTTGTCCGTTAATTAATCAAGCCACTGAACGCTTTAATTAATTTAACATCTTAACCTCGGAGTAAGGACAACTCTTCTTTATCATCATACCGGAAACAAATTCCACTTGCAAGATTTAGTATGACGAACGTTTAGAGCCCACCAAGGGGACTAATCATGCAAGACTCTCCAAGCACATGTTCCTCTGTATTAAATCTTAGCAACTGTCATGTTCTCAATGGCGTCACCCAAGATGCAAAGTATTGAGTCTTATTGACTCTCTACCCATAACAAATTAAAGTGCCACGCACGGATCACACACAGTCCTATTTAAGGGACAGAGGTTTAGAAATAAACGACCACTGGGGTCTAATTCTTCATCCCATAAATCAGTACGGAAGAATTACCTCTCTGTAGGTCCTCTTCAATGCATCATCATGCACTAGTGCAATCCCTTGGTCAAGATAAGTAAATCTGGGATCTACACATCAACCGTTTACCAATGGGGAGTTCAAATCCCATCTAGGTTGTGAATTTAGTAATTGTTACAAGAAAATCCCAACTCAAGGTATGTCTTTACACTTATCTCTTCTGACTTGTTTTCATTCTTAAGTTTAGTTTGCTTGATTTTAGATTGCTATCTTGTGCTTAAGTGTTGATTCTTGTTGTATTGTGCTTTGATTTGAGCATTGCATGATCTTTTCTTCACTTTGCCAAAGTTTTTAGACCCTTGGTCCAAAAAAGTTTGGGGGGTGTGTTCGTTTTGAAAATCTCATGTGCAATGCTATGCTTAGGAATAGTTTAGTGCTTTGAAGATGCTTTAGACCTTGTGCTTATTTGATGACTTATTTTGCTTGTTGATATATTGCGATATTGTTGCTAGTTGAGAGTAGTGATGCATAAGATAGTCTTATTGTTGTGTGGATGGTGTTAAAAGCTCATTTTAGATGTAGTGGATGTATGATTTGATTCATGTCTTGTTTAGAGTGATATTGATTCTATGATGCTTGATACTTTAATGATTTGAGCATGTTTGATATGATATGAGTCTTGATCAACTTTAACCCGTGAGGTTTGAGCCATTTATGCTCGTTTCAATCTTGAACAGATGATATTCTTTGATGTGAGTTCCACACATGTGCATGTTACTCTAGAACTTGGCTTTAGTCTTATTTGAGATTACATTAGATGAGGAGTTTACATGATATGATTTGAGGTCATTTTTGATCTATATTGAGTCACTTAGCCTCTATGAGCCTACCATTGATATTATGATCCATTGTTTACCATTTTTGTGCCTATAATCCTTTCCTTTGGCTAACCACACTTTAAGCTATTTTCCTTCTTTTTTGGAACTCTCTTGTCCCTATGATTAGTAGAGTGAAAAGAAGGAAGGAAGATTGGTGATATGATGAAGAACTTGGCGTCCTAAGTGAAAGATATTCAAGAAATTCTATGCATGGATTGATGTAAAAAGAAAGGTTCAAGAGCAAGTGCTAGCAAAGCATTAAAGGGTGATTTTCAAAGTGTTGTGAGTATGATCACAATGTGTCAAAAGGGAAGAATGATCTTTGAAAAGTGTGATTTAGAAAGTGCATGAAGATGAGATTGCTTATTGCATTAAGAGGTGAATGTTCTCTATTATTGATTCCTTCTTGCTTTACTAATCATACTTAGTCACTTTATCTATATGTTCCCTTCCTTACCAAAGAGCCAACACTACAACCTTGATAAAGTCCTCATTGATGTGTGAATGATTTGTCATTTCAAGTGGTG
>JAPKLY010000011.1:769702-808354 GCA_026898435.1 Prunella vulgaris
ATAAAGTCCTCATTGATGTGTGAATGATTTGTCATTTCAAGTGGTGGAGAACTTAGACTTAGGTCAAGCTAATGGTAGTATATGCAAGTGGTGTGATGATTGAGAGAACCTCAAACACTTGAGTGGTGAACTAAACACTTATCTTGTGAGGATCTTGACTCGTTGATTTGATATATTGTTCATTGACACATTGTTGATGTTGATTAGATGATGTCTCATTCCTAAACTTGAATGATATTAGGTTATATGTTCATAGCATTTGATTATGTGCTTGATGCTTCATTGATACAACTATTCCCCTATCTTATCGCTTCGTTGCTAGAGGCCGAGCAACAATCTACTTTGGGGGTGTGCTTAGGGTCATAATTGCAACTTTTTACATCCATTTATATATGGTTTTGATGAGATTATGTTCATATTTGACCCTAAAATGATATACTTTGTGCATTTGACCCCTTGTTGGCAAGAAAATCGTGTTTATAGGTGAAAACAAGCCAAAAGGTGAAGGGACGAGCAAGTTTGATAAATTTCAGATTTATTAAACTAAGACAAATGGTGCAAATGATATATCATGTAAAAGATCTTGAAGAGAGAGTCACAACGTAAAAAGAATTGAGTCAATCGGAGTTCTAGAACTCAAGATATGAAGAAAACAATTTTACCAAAAAATTGTACTACGCGCGCGAGTAGGCGCGCGATCTAGCTTGCTCGAGCGCCCAAGCACTGGCCTGCGCAAATTTTGCACGCGTGCACCTGAAGGAGATCACGCGACAAGGCAAAAATCCGGATTTTCAGGGGTAGTTTCATCTTTTCGCGCGTTTAATGAATGACACTTTGGACTAAATATTGTGGGCACTATAAATACCTCAAGGATCAGATTTTTAAGCATCTTTTTCATTATTCCATTTTCTTAGATTAGTTTAAAGAGAGAATTAGGTAGTTTTAGAGAGAGATTAGAGGTTACTTAGTGGGTTCTTAGTTAGATTACAATCTTCTTTCTACCATAACTTTTGATCTAGCCGTTAGATCTTTAATCCATTTTTTGCATTGTAATCTCCATTGAAATTGCCTACGTTTCTACGGTTCGGTTTATGTTTTTTTAGCTTTGAATCAAGACTTAACAAATTGGAGGTTTGTAGCTTGTATTTCAATTCATCTACTATTGGTAAGTTTTCATTCAATTCTCTTGTTTTAGCTTTTAATCATGATGTTTAGATTGTTAATTGTGGATTTCCATTTTAAATTAGTCATGGGCTAATCTCTTGATGCATGGTTGTATGAATACAATGGTGTAATTTAGTCTCTTGTTAATCCTATGTATGATTAAGTGATCTTGATGGATTAGAGTTGGTCCCGAAATGAGTAAATCAGTGTATGGGGGGAGGAGAATACACTGATGTTAGATTTTCCCAAAATATCAGGAAAATGCTCTTTCAGACTTAGTTAGGAAGATCCTGATGTGTTCAGTTAAACTGATGGTTCACAGGGGCAGCAGGGACAGATCACCAATGAACCAGATAGGCTAAGTTAGAGTGTGCTCTAAGAAGCTCAGTAGAGATAACCCACTTACTGACAGCTCGGAAGCAAATCAGTTGGACTACTAAAAAACTTCCACTATAGTGACCTTATATTGGTGACCCTTTTAAGTAAGGGTCATGACACAGATTATAAATTGACGCCTCCAAATATAATGAATATATGCTGATGCCTTTTTATTTTTTCTATTGTTTATTTATGTAAATTATTTTCCAGACGCTAATAATTTTCTCGCGCATTTTGCTTATTTGCTAATTAATTTCCCCGCCCACCTTCTAAAGAATTTCCTAATTAATTTCCTGTCTGTGGTAATATTCATAACCTTTAACCCTAAATTTATCGTGGCTGCAGTTTCCCTTCAACTCCAAACTGATTATTCTTTAATCATGGAGTTCGATCGGGCAGAAGTTGGATTCATCATCAATTTGTCTTGATTTGTCAACTCATCAATTCGATTGATCAGTGAGTCAATTCATTAATAGGTTTATCACTCCGACTCTATTCTTTTGGCAATTTAACGAATTTATTGTTATTCTTGGCTAATTTATTTCATCTTGTTTCGACAATCATCAATTTAACGGGGATGGTCGCATTAAGCCTTCATGGTGTTTGATAGAGGTATGTTTTTTTATTTCGAATCAAATATGATAATTCTATATTTTTGCAATTTTCTTCTCTTGGGAATTACCTATATGACTTTTGTATGTGTGCATTCCCATATCGAAGGATTATTTGTTTCGATGTAATTTCTGGTGTGTTTTCTAAATCATATGTGGTATATGTTTTATGGCCGAATGTTCTATGAGGGGAATTATTTTTAATACTCTAATATAACTGGCATACATTTCCAGAATATAAGCTTTTTTTAGATCAAAATATAATATACATTTGCCGGATGGTTTGTGTGTTTCTGCCAATATTTTGTTTGCCAGACTTGTGCAAATTTAGTTATTGTAATTAAACACGCTGCTGGAACTATTTAATTAGATCAAAATTATTTTTCCAAAATATTTATAAAAAATAAAGGAACAGGGGTGGGAGGGCGTCTACATGTTATGCTCCATAGATTACAACAGGGGATGAAGAAATTAATCTTCAATTTTCACCTCAGTAGGAGGCATTCATCAATAGTTGGGACTATTAGGTAATCAGCAGCTAATACTATACTCCACTCCTCCTCTACATTGCTGTTCTCTGGCACATCCCGCTTTAGTTGTCGAATCTGGTTTTCATTTTCTTCTAATTTCTCTTGTAAGATAACCACCAGCTAGTTTGATCTATCAACATCACCAGTCATTTTCTTCTTTTGCTTGCATATTACTTCAAATTAATTTTTGAGTTCAGCATTTGAGATTTTTGTAGAGAAAGTTTTATTGCCAGCTTATTCATCTTTCCTTCATTAGCTCTGTTACCAATCTCCTCATTCTCTTGGTGCAGAGTCCTGCACTTTGCCATTAATATCTTTTTAATCTTACTTTGTGGGGTGAAACTGGCAGCATCTATGTTATCTTGCACCTCTTTAATTTTTTTATCCCTCTCTTCCACTAAATTCTTTGATCTTGTGAAATCTTCGTGGATAACCGAGTTCAGAAATAATCTCCTCACCTGCAATGATGGTGGTTGCAGCTGAGCTATCAAATCACAAACAACAGACTTCAACTCAGTTATCTCCTTCTCTTTTTTTGCAAATGTCACAATGAATGTTGTCTCTCTCTTCTTTGCTTTATCAAGTTACTCTCACAGAGATTCCTCAGAGGACCTCAGATGGTGAAGGTAGTTGATCGCTAATTTTAGTCTGAGAGTTGTGCCTTGTGGTATAAAAGACCCATTGAGATGAATACTACTGTTTAGATTCAACATTCTTGTTCTTCTTAATGGAAAACAACAATGATGTTGCTGGTTTTATAATTTCCTTGGGCACTTAACTTAAAATAAAGTAATTAGGTGCATTGTGAAAGCATTAACTCTGGATAAGAAATGTAATATTCCACCAAAATTATAAAGCTACTGGCATCAAATTTATACCATGATTTTGAATGCATATAAGTTTCATGACAAGATAAAATCTTGATCCTTTGAAATTTTAGACATTGAATGCATATAAATAAAAATGCTGCTAAGTTCATGTGTATTACAGCAAGTAGTAACAAAGCAACCCTTCAAGACAAATTATAGACATTGAATTATGTGTTTCGAAGCAATTTCTGGTGTGTGCTTTTAATTTGAGTCCTTTTGGTTTCTTGCTTTGTTTGAGTTGGTGTCTATTGAATGTTTACTGAAATTCTCTTGCATTTTCTCTCAACTCTTTCTTCTTTGTTTTCCTCGTGCTCTTTCTTTTCTCTATATTTTATCACCGAGAATTACGACGGTGGGACCAAACTATATTTCTCTGTCATTGTTGTGATTCAATTTTTATATGAATTATTACTTCCATGTCCTCATTTTTCTTGAATTAAGATTTTCCTGGCTTTACAGTGTCACTTTTATTGGTGAAACCTGTGGTTTCTTCCCAATTCTCAATTTCTCTCAAAGGTACTTTCTTGCTCTAATTCTTTTTATTATCACTTTTCATTCTAATTTGGATTCACAAGGTAATGATAAGCTCTAATGCTTCTTTGATTCTCACATTTTGGCATGTTTTCACCTCAATTCTAATTCTTCATTTTGGGTTAAAAGAGAAGGTACCTAACTAAGGTTTCTGTATCCATAACCCAACCTTAATTATAATAGTAATATTGTTTCATCATCATCTTCTAATCACCATCTCTATCGTTACACACCTTTGTGTACGCTGTAAGGTTTCGTACCACGCTTTAAGCCTCAAATACACCTGCATCACCCATTTTCACTATCATCTTTCACACACAAAATTATTGCAACTCAATAAATTAATTATTTTAGTACCAAAAATACTATTATGAAGAGAAATATTGAATACAATTACCTCGTTTAGTTATGATAAGTGCACAAATTAATTAATTAATACATACGTATTTTTATATATATATATATATATTTATATATATATTATGAAATGAAATACAAGTAAAAAAATGATGAATCTAATTATATATGTTCATAAGCTCTGCATTGCGACTTGACAAACATGCATTGATATATACAATAAGGAAAATAAATTAATTAGAAGAATTAATCTGCATATTTAATACCAGTACTGCCTCCCTCGAAGATACACTCGACTCTTGCATTTCTAATACCTGTCCAAAGTTTTCAGCATGCTGCTACATACATATTAATTAGTTACTTTCAATTCATCTATTAACAAATCAAAATATATATTATAATCAAGAGACACACTTGCGTAGAAATTTCTACGATAGAAATTTCCAAAAATAGATATATAAAGAAAACAAAATCACGCGCATGCTGAAGGAGGAGGAATGACGAGCCTGAAGACTAATCACATCCCATTTCATTGATTCCCCTTCCCCCACCCAACACCGTCCCCCCCCATACGTACCCGTGCACAACCACCCCCTCTCCACCCACTCCTTACAAACTATACCTACAGTTAATTTTAATTTTTTTAGTTATTATATTAATTAAAAAATATATAATTAATATTATATTATAAATAAATATTTATATATATAGTAACACACATTTAATTTTATAGTAACACATATTTGTTCTAATAGTAACACACATTTATCTCCCAATTTATGTTACAATATGGACAAATGTGTGTTACTATAAGGACAAAATATATTTTTATGAGAATAAATGTGTGTTTTATAATTTATTTATGATCTATTAAAATGTAGGTACATTATTTCATGTAATACATATGTTATTATATGAAAAAAAAATTATTTATATAAAAATAAATAAATATTTGTGAATAGTTAATATTTGTTCATATAGTAAAACTCATTTTGCTCTTGCATTGTGTGAAAAATTATTTATTCAATAAAAATAAATGAATATATGTAAAATAAAAATATTTTATAAGATAGTAACACGCATTTGCTCTAATAGGAACACACATTTGTCTCTCTTTTGTGTTACTATATGAGCAAATATATGTTACTATAGGGCAAAATATATTTTTATTAAAATGAATATGTGTTCCTTAATTTATTCAACATTCATTTAAATCTAGGTATATTGTTTCATGTAATACATACGTTATTATATGAAAAAAATAATTATTTATATAAAATAAATAAATATTTGTGAATAATCACTATTTGTTCTTATAGTAACAAACATTATGTGAAAAATTATTTATTCTATAAAAATAAATGAATATATGTAAAATAACAATATTTTATAAGATAGTAACACACATTTTCTCTAATAGTAACACACATTTGCTCTCCAATTTATGTTACTATATAGGCACATATGTGTTACTATATGAGTAAAATATATTTTTATGATAAATAATGTGTTTCTTAATTTATTTTTCATCTCTTAAAATCTAGGTATGTTGTTTCATGTAATACATATGTTATTATATTAAAAAAAATAATCATTTCGATAAAAATAAATAAATATTTGTGAATAATGAATATTTATTATTAAAGTAACACACATTTTTCTTTTGCATTATGTGAAAAATTATTTATTCTATAATAACAAATGAATATGTGTACAATAACAACATTTTATAAGATAGTAACACACATATGTTCTAATAGTAACATATATTTGCTCTCCTGTTTGTGTTACTATATGGGTAAATATGTGTTACTATATGGATAAATGTGTATTATTATACTAATATAAATTGAGAATTTTTTTTTAAATTTATTATATAATATTATTTAATTTATTTTTAAATTTATAATAATTAATTGGACTTGTACCTGAGCACAGGGTCATTTATGTGTTTGGCAGTGTTTGTGTGTGCTAACAATTAAATTGAGACATTAATTCCTGGATGGGTGGGCGGGAGAGGGGGGGGGGGGGGGTTGTTGACTTAACATTTGCATAATTATATAATCTGGGCAAATGGCGTGTGTCTTTTCAAGGGTGAGGGCGTGCGTGAATGTATAAACTTTTTTAATCTATTTTTGAAAATTTCTATGGTTCTAGAAGCGTAGAAATTTGTATATAAGTTTTTGTCTATAATCAACAAATTAACTTTTAAATTAACAAGATGCCTGATATCCCTACTAACAACTACCTAGCTCCAATTCATTATATTTAATCTTGAATTTATTGGCTGCTACTTTTTGAATTATTCCATGGGAAGATGTAGCATTAGTTGGCCAAAGCATTTGGTAAGTTTCTCTTAATTGTCCTTTCTTTGATTTGGTTTATTTTTTTGTCAATTTTCAATTATTAATTAGTTTTTTTTTCATTATTATAGGATCAATGGAGGACACAAGATAAAGGAAGCGGAGCAAATGATTTTTACCATGCATAGTTTAGGTGAAATTTATTGTTGAACTAAATAAGTTGAATTATTTGTTTGGATTGGACTTGATAGTTATTAAAAATTATTCTTTTTGTGGTGTTACCTCTTAGACATTCAAAGTTAATGATAATATTTTTAATTCAAATATATTTGATTTAATGTTTATAAGTAGATGTTTTTATATTAGTACAAATGATTGATAATATTATCTGATATGAAAAAGTATCACAAATTTTATAGTTTAATTGGTTTTCATAATTACATGACATAAAAAACCATTATATTAAATTAGTTGCTGGAATTAATTGGCTGACAAAAAAATGCGTCACAATTTTTTTTATTTTGAAACAAGGCTGTGTCACTAAATAATAACATAATTACACATATAAGCGTCACTAAATGAGGTGGTTAAATTAGTTAAACACTTTCATGTGATGCCAAAAATTGTCAATAAAGCATACTAACGTGACCCTAAATAGTGTCACCAAATAGTGTTACTAAAGAACATCAAGGTGACGCATAGAGGCATCAGAATAAATAAGGATGATGACACTTCCAAGCATCACAAAAATAGGACATTGAAACGCCAAATCAGGTGACGCTTGACTAAAGCGTCACTAAAGCAAAAGTGTCACTAAACACACATTCTAGTGATACTTTTACGCGTCACTAAAGTCCAAAACTCATAATTAAGAGGTCTAGACTAATATGCAATTTTCATTGGTCATACAACTACCTAAGGGCTCACATTCCGACACTCTAATTAAGAGGTCTAGGCTAATATGCAATTCTCATTGGTCATACAAGCCAAATATCAAACACTTGGTATGCATAAAGTTCTTATAGCTCAATTCTCATTTAATTGCTAATCATATAAGCCATACATTCCAATTAAACATTTCAAGCATTCATACAAGTCATTAATAAGAGAACTAATTCATCAAGATAACTAATTCATGAATAGGATTAACAAGAACTAAATTCACCATAGTATTCATACAACCATGCAACAAGGATATTAGCCCATGGCTAATTGATGGAACAAAACAACAATTAAACTATAAATAAACATGTTTAACACTAATATGAATGGAAATACAAGAAATCTTACAAATTGTTGGAGAATTAAAATATAATCATCAAATCTTGAAAATGCTAAGTCTTGATCCAAAGCTCAAAATCATAAAACGAACCGTAGAATTGTAGCTAATAATGAGACTAAGATAATGGGACAAACAGATTAAAGATTCAATGGATGGATCAAAAGTAATTGTAGATAGAAGTATGAAATCTACACTAACCCAACTTGGAAACTACCTCTAACCTCTCTCTAAACTAATCTAATGATCCAACTAATGAATAATGAAGAATAAGATCTGATCCTTGAGTATTTATAGTGCCCACAATGCTTGGTCCAATTTTCCCTTCATTAAACGCGCAAAAAGATGGAATTGCCCCCAAAAATGTGGAATCTCGGACTCGCGCTCGGATGTCCTCTTCCGCGCGCTCGGACGTAGCTCAAGGCCACCGATCGAGCGGCTGGCTCTTGGTGGTCGAGCGCCTGGCTCATGGGCCAACAGAGTGATTCGCTCGAGCGTAGAAGGCCAGTTGCTCGGTCATCCTTCATGGGGCGCTCGATCGTAGTGTAAGTTCCGACGTCTGATTTTTGACTCTTTCATATTCGATGCTATGGCTCGTCTAAGCTTCCTAGGGTCTTCAATTGAGTATAAGAAACATCTCCATGGGCTTGGATTCCATCATCTCCTTTCCAATAGTCGGGAATTTCTCGTTTTTGCTCGTTTTCACCTATAAAGCACACTTTCTTGCCAACAAAGGGTCAATAACACAATTTATACAAAATTAGGGTCAAATATGAATATAATCTCATCAAAACCATATAGAAATGGATGCTAAAAGATGTAATTATGACCCTAATCACACCCCCAAACTAGATTGTTGCTTGGCCTCGAGCAACGAAGCGATAAGATATGGGAATAATTGTATCAATGAAGCATCAAACACAAGTCAAATGTTATGGAAATATCAATCAATATCAAGCAAGTCTAGAATACAATCTCCTCTAATCAACCATCAACAATGAATCAATGAGCAAATAATCAAGTCAATGAGTCAAGATCCTCACAAGATAAGTGTTTAGCTCAACCCTCAAAGGTATAGGCTCACTCAATCATCACACCACATACACATACTACCATAAGCTTGGCTTAAGTCTACATTCTCCACCACTTGAATTGACAAATCATTCACACATCAATGAGGACTTTCATAAGGTTGTAGTGTTGGCTCTTTGGTAGGGAAGGAATATATGGATAAAAGTGACTAAGTATGATTAGTAAAGCATAGAAGGAATCAAAGTAGAGATCATTCAAATCTTTATGCAATGTTGTACTTACTCTTCATGCTCTTTCCATATCACACTTTCAAAGATCATTCTTCCCTTTTTGACAAATTGTGATCATACTCACAACAAAAGTCAAACTTGACCAAAATTTTGCAAAAAGTCAACCTTTTTTTTACATGCTTTGCTAGCACTTGCCTTTGAACCTTCTTTTCACGTCAATCCATGCATAGAATTTCTTGAATATCTTTCACTTAGGCCACCAATCTTCCTTCCTTCTTTTCACTCTACTAATAATAGGGACGCCTTCAGTCGACCCTCGAAGTTTTCCATCCTTGAGTCTAGGGCAGATGCAATTTTCTCCTTCTCCTGAGCAGACAACTCCCTCAGCAGGTCCTCCTTCAGTTCAGCTTTTATCTTGACCAACTTCTCATCAACCAGTTGATCAACCTTTTCAGACAGTTGTTGATCCAGAAAGTTGGCAAGTTTAGTCTCCTGCTGAGTCTGCACATCTGAAACCATCTTATTGCAGTTCTGAATAGCATCCTTGGCTTGCTCTGAAATGGCAGTGAGTTCTACATTGATTTCAGACCGAGCTTCCCCAAGGAGATCAATTGCTGCATGCATATCAGTGGCCATGTCATTCAGGTCACGGTCCAGTCTGTTCACTTTCTTGTTCAGCAATTCAGAATTTAAATTAGCCCTTCTAGATTTTCGCTCAACGAGGATGACTCTCCTGTGCAGATTGCCAAGAGCTCGTGAGGAATTCTGAAGATAAAGTGCTTCGGGTGTAATCCAATTACCTCTGACTCGGACCATGCCTGGTGGACCCTCTCCTGAAGCCTCCGCAATCCCGAGTCCCTGGATTGCTTCATCGGCCGGTGCACTGACTCCCTCAGTGCCACCTGGCTGATCGTCATCATCAATTATCACCACTTCCCTTTCGGCTTCCTTCTCTTCTCCCCTTTCTTCAGCTTTCTGAGTCTCAGGCTCAGGATACGTTCTGCGGACTGTTCTGATAAAATCCACCATTTTGATCAGATGATGTAGAGAGTTTACATCAAAATGATCAAAGAGGGCGGCTTCTAAATCTGCAATGCAGTCCCATCCTCTGGACTCTCCTAGCTGGCTGAGCTCAGACCAAGTAGCATTTCTGATCATAGCAAAAGTGTGGAGTTGCACAACTGCCTCCTTCTGAGCCTCAGTAAGATCAGGGAATCTCCTCTCCACCATCTCAGCTGCCTCTCCCCTTGCAACTATCTCAAAATCTGATAGAATGTTTACATCGGGCGCAGGGAAAGGCCATGGTGCTTCAGTCTGAACTGGTTCAGCAACCTCTTGCTCAACTCCTCCTTCCTGAGCAGGTTCCTTCTCAACAGCTTCAGCAACAGCCTGCGCCTGAGCTGATTCCTTCTCAACAGCTTCAGCAACAGCCTGCGCCTGAGCTGATTCCTTCTCAACAGCTTCAGCAGCTTGCACTTCCATAAGCTTCTTCTCTCGCTCAGCTGACCCAGAGTAGAGAAATTTCAGCTTTTGTTGCTTGGGTCTGGAAGGCTTAGATTTGTCCTCCGCTGGCTTTGCTGTATCAGATTTGGAAGACTTGCCTGCCTGAGCCTGGACTTTTCCAGTCATGCTCGCCTGGGCCTTCTTCTTCTGAGTCTGAGGCCTTCTCCTTGTGCCAGCATCATCGGAATAAGCTCTGAAGAGATGGATTTTCACTGGGATCTCGAGTGATTGGGCCTGATCCACATCACCGAGATCCAGAGTCTCCAAGAGCATGGAGATCTTGGTGCCGAAATGCATCTTGGCCTCAAAAGTCGCCTGCCCCTCTGGCGAGTACTTGATTTTGCTGGTCTCAGCCACCAGCATTTGGAGGAAGTAACCCTCCCAGTCAAAATTGTGCAGAGAGGTGTCGGAGATAGCCATCATTGTGTACAGCTTTGGTCTGGAGATCTGCTCTAATCCTCCAGCAATCCCCATCACTCCCTGACTTGTCAGGTCGAAGAAGTGACGGTTTTCAGTCCTCAAGACTGATTTATTCAGGCCAGATTTCAGGACGACATCTCCATCGCACAGGGACTGGAGAAAATCCCTCTCATTCCCAAACCCATAATCCACTGGGCTTCGTCCTGTACTGGGAAGATTAAAAACCTCCTTAATCTTCTCCCGGATGTTGAAGGTGACCCATCTCCTGATCATCTCCTCCTCACCATCCTTTCCCTTCTCACAGGTGGTCAAGGGAATACAAGTTTCCCACTCCTGGGAGTCCTTGTTTTGCGCCATCTTCAGGTAGAAGGCAGCAATGAGTCAGGGGTGGAGCCTCTGTGGCTTTGCAGTGACAAACTGCAGAAGACCTGCATTATCAAAAAGGTCTCGCACAGGCATAATATCTGGGTTATTAGAAGAAAAATCCCCATAGGGCTCGTAATGTATTTCGTTCCTTAAATGGAAAAGGTTTCCCAAGAAGGTATCGGCAGAAGGTGAATCCATGGAAGATTTTAAGAGATTTGAAGAGAATCGATCTTCTCTTATTTATAGAAAGAAAAATTCAGTTTTAATCGGACGGTTTAGAAAATAGTGACCTATGGGATTCAATGGACAAGATTGAGCAGTAAAAAGCATTTGCCTTTTCGGTTCTTCAAAGGTAATTGGTCAAAATTTTATCGATAACTGTTCCCGCCCACAGTGCATTAAATGCACATTAGAGCATATCCGTATTTAATTCAAACAAATTGAATTAAATAATAACCGAATATTAAAACGAATGGCTGGGATCATTTGGCAAATTAAATTGATTTGACAATACAGCAAACAGTAAAAGGATGATGCACGCAATATCAGATGACTAGACAAAAATCAGGAAACATACCAGTCAGTCAGATATGTATTCTGACTGATACCACTTATTGCCCTATCAGGGTGACAAGCCCTGAGTTCAGTGTCCTGAATCTTAGTCAGTCTATACTGATCATCCATTTTATACTGAATGTTCCCCCTACAACCATTCACATTCTCTCTGGGATTCCTTCACCCTGATTCCATATGAGTTATTCCCCCTGACCTTGTGCATTCTTATCAGAGATTCAAACTGAATCACCTAAGCCTGGGTCAAGGAGTCCTAACTCTACTGATAACTCAACAAACCTGGTTTCAGGCGAAGCCTTAGTCAGGATGTCAGCTCTCTATTTTTCAGTAGGTACTCTCTCCATCCTGATATCCTTCTTCTCAACATGATCTCTGATAAAGTGATGCCTGATGTCTACATGCTTACACCTTGTGTGTAAGACTGGGTTTTGGGATATGGCAATGGCACTATTATTGTCACAATAAATTGGGACTTCAGTGGCCTCAACTTGGTAGTCTCTCAGTTGTTGTTTCAGCCAAAGAATCTGAGAGCAACAACTGCCTGCCGCCATATACTCAGCCTCAGTAGTAGACGTTGCAACACTGGTTTGCTTTTTAGAAAACCAAGAGATCAGTTTACTCCCTAGAAACTGACAAGTGCCTGTAGTTGATTTCCTATCAAGTCTACAGCCTCCATAATCAGCATCTGAATAGCCAGTCAGTACTAGGTTGTCATCAGAGGGATACCAAAGTCCTAAGTTGACTGTACCTCTAAGGTATTTCAGAATCTTTTTGGCACTCTCTAGATGACTCTTCTTTGGATCAGACTGATACCTTGCACAAACTCCAACTGCATAAGTGATGTCAGGACGACTAGCAGTCAGATATAACAAAGATCCTATCAGTGCTCTGTATTCAGTCTGATTTACTGAGGCTCCTTCTTTGATACCACTTGTTGGTCCCGAAATGAGTTAAATCAGTGTATGGGGGGGGAATACACTGATGTCAGATTTTTCTGAAAGACTCAAAAAAATGCTCTAACGCACTCAGTCAGGATTCCCTGAAGTACTCAGTACGCTGAAGGTCCACAGGGGCAGCAGGGACTGTTCAGTAACGAGTCAGATAAACTGAGTGTGAGTAATGTGCTCGGAGGCTCAGTAGAGATAACAAACCTACTGACTGCTCGGAAGCGAGTCAGTTGGACTACTATCTCAGTGAGTCAGAGTACGTGCGGAAAGTAAGCCCTTAGATTCTACTCGTTTTAGTTTCTGAAAATGTTTTCTCTGAGTTGCTTAGTAAATTGGTGGTTAAGGCTGAGTGCACAGTATTCAGATTCAGGATGATTGATTCAGTCCTGAAGTTAAAACCAATGCAGTATGTTCAGTTTAATATGTTGACATTTATGATTCTGAACAGAACAGTAAATCAGCACACATGGGACTTTTTAACGTGGTTCGGAGATAACCAACTCCTACGTCCACGACCTGATTTAACAGGAAGCTATCCTCAAAACCCTGAGGATAGGTACTTGGGTTTTACGTGCCAAGGGACACGAGTAGCCAACTTCCTCTCTTAGGAACTGACCCCTGGGCGTTTTACAAGTCCCAGTCCTTCTAACCAACCGATCTCACACCTTGAGTGGTTTGGTATTCTGGTTTCCAACTAGGATAGCTCTAGCAATACAAATCAATGCTAAATAATAGAGCTATCGATCTAAGCAAATACAGAGTGAATCCTACTACAACACTAGGGAAATTTAATTGCAGAGTGTTATTTTTGATATGCTTTGTGTTCTTGGATTCTAGAGAGTTTTCTCTTGGAAATTTCCCGTTAACCTTGAATGGGTGCAAGGTTCTCCATATTTATAGGCGAGATTCAAAATAGATCCGTTGGAGGAGATCAAATCAAATCTTTCCTATTTTAGGTAGATTACAGGCTAGAAATACTGTTCGACCTACCCGCCATGCTTATTCTGGCAAGTTGTCACATCACCTGCAACCTTTTGTGACGCATTAAATGCTGCATTAAATGCTGCGCAGACTCCCTGCTTGCGTGTCGAAAGATCATTGGCTCTCCGCTATAACGGCTAGTTGACCTTCAGACATTTATCCTTCCTCGTACATTCAATGCTCTGAGTCTCTTGTTAATAACTCAGTCTGAACGTGTGTCTTAATGGAGTCTTACTGACATTCTTTTTTTCTCTTGTCCCATAGCATAAATAACCTTTTGCTTTGGACTTACATGATTCAGGTGATCTGAACCACAGCCTGAGTCAGGACCTATGTGCATTCAGCACAGCCTGATAGGTTATTCAGCTCAGTATGTGTTACCTTTTTGCTTCGGACTTACAAGATTCAGGTGAACTGAACCAAGGCCTAAGTCAGGTCCTATGTGCATTCAGCACAGCCTGATAGGTGACACTTACTCTTCACTGACTGACTTTTGTCCTGAGTATGCTTAGTGTACTCAGTAGAAACATCAGCCAATGGTACTTCAGGATTGACTTCAGGATGAATCAGCAGGCTTCGATCTTCAGCTTTAGAACAGACAATCTTCAGCGAGACTGACTGACTCCTTCAGGATGGTTTACACTTCAGACTTCAGTAAATTGGGTCGACTCCAATATTCTTCAGTCTTCAGCATGGTCCTCCTGTACTGAATCTCTAACCTAACTATCCTGAACTATTTTATCCTGAACACTATACTTAGGCAAATTCATCAGGGGTTTTGGGATCTAATCAAAATACTCAGATTGTCCCAACATAAACATATCTCATGCCACACTACTCTCAACTAGCAACAATAAGGCAATCATAAGAAGCAAAAATAAATCATCATAAGCATATGATCACAAGACATCAAGAAGCACTACAAATCATCAAAAGCATAGCATTGCAATGAGATTTATGAAACGAACACACCCCCTAATATTTTTTGAACCAAGGGTCTAAAAAGTTTGGCAAAGAGTGAAGAAAAGATCATGCAATGCTCCAATTAAAGCAAATACTCAATAACATCATCAAGAAATCCAAGATCCATCATCATCAATACAAGTAAAATCAAGCAATCTAACTAACATGAGGAAAAGGAAGCAAGCAAACAAGCATGAGTAAGAAGGAGTATAGAAAACATACCAATGGAAGGAAATGAAGAGTAGAAATGTAGAGCTTGAGATCCAAGAATATTCCTCTCCTCTTCATGTGTGTTGGAAGAGTTTGTGTGCAAGAATGTGGTGTAAAATATGTGTGTTTGTGTCTGGAATCTAGTGTACAATGGTGTAGGAAGAAAATGTGGCCAAAACAAGAAAAATGGTTAAGATACATTACCTCAAGACCGCCGCTCGATCGGCTTCAGACCACCATTCAGACGGCTGAAGACAGCCACTCAGACGCGAGCCATGTGTCCTGGTTGAGCGCCCAATTTCCGCTCGAGTCGAAGCAAAAAGCTCGGACACCTGTTGGCCGTCGCTCGGACACCCTTAGGTATGTGCTCAATTAGAGCTGTTTTTCACAATTTCAAAATTTAATTTTTCTACACCACTTCAAACCATTTTTAACCACAACAAACATCAACAATTATAATCACATTGCCCATATGAAGAATGATCACACCCCCCAAACTTTTTCGGATTGTAAATCCTAAAAGTTTGGAAAAGAATGATGAATATGGCATAAGCTAAACAAATAAGCACAAATCCAAGTACAAGCAAGCACAACACTATCCAACACCAATCCTACCATCTCAATATAAACTCCCCCAAACTACCAATTAAGCACAAGTAAAAATATCAAGAGTGAAAATATCACAACTTACTTCCTAATCCAAAATCATGAAAAAAAACAAAAATCTAACTAAAAAAGGATACTAAAAGGATATAAGGGTGGGATGCCTCCCACCTAGTGCTTGGATTTAACATCCCCTAGCTGGACGACACCAATGTTAGCTAAATGGCCAAGGATATATGGCATTCCTGCCATTATACAACGATATCATAGCTTCAAAATCAAGGAAACAAGTAGGATTTCTACCCCACACCCCTACTTTCTTTATCAATTTATACATGTAAGCACATGAACTCTCCTCTTTTCTCATCATATCAATCCACCCTCATCTCCTACTATCAAAGATGTTCAAGAGGATTCTCAATTCAATCTTATAATCAACTATATCAAGAGACAAGACAAATTCACAATGAACAACATTATCAACTAAAGCATAAGTAGAAGAGTCTAAGGGTTTAGAAATGCTTATTTCTCCATTAAGCTCATCTTCCACTCCATCTTGTTGTTCTTCTCCATTTATACTCATGTCCCATAGTGGACCTTCATCCACCTCTTCTTGTTCTTTATCGTCTCCTCCTCTTGAATTATCTTTCTCCTTATCCTCCTCTTTCGTTCTTGACTCCAAATAAAGCATATACAAGAAGTATCATATTCATCATCATCATGAAAAGGATTAATATCATAATCAATACAATTACAAAAAGGATTAGTAAAACTCTTAAGATCAGAAGCTTCTTGAACACAAGGCTCTTTAATCTCCTTGAACTCATCATTGTAGATAATCTTCTTATCAAAATCAAAGGAATAAAAAAGGTCCTTGTATTCATCATGATCATCCTCTTCATCATCTTCTTTTTCACTCTCTTCTCTTTCCTCTTCTTCATCTAGAATACCCCCATCTTCCTCCTCCAACCTTTCTTCACAAATCTCATAGGCTTGTTGGGTCAATTGATCCAATTAGAGCTCCAAGCTCTTGATTTGGTCACCTTGAGTTTTGCAAATTTGACCAAATTCTTGTTTGTCTCCTCAAAGTGCCTTTCATCTTCAATTCTCATCTCTTCCAATTTCTTGAGAATGTGAGCTAGAGTCTCGTCTAAATGGCTAGGAGGAGTTTCTTCTTGATGGGAAGGCATAGGAGTGGGTGGAGTGTAGGAGTATGGCTCTTCAAAGGAGTAGGAATCTTGATAAGAATATGAGTTGGGAGGATAAGAAACTTCTTGTGGAGGTGGTGGTTGATATGGGTAAGGTTGATATGTATAGTAATTAGGAGGATATGTGTATTGAGGAGAATACAGGTAATGGTTGTATTCGCCCATCTCAATCGAGCTTACTCCTACAAAAATAAGCAAGTATCAACACTCACCAAGAATAGTCAAGGACAAAAAATAAAGAAACAAATAAAAACAAAGTAAACATCAATACAAGCCTAACAAAGTGATCGTTTCCCCGGCAACGATGCCAAAAACTTGTTTTGGCGTTCCCGGGACTCAAGGATGCTCAAGTAAACAAACAATACAAACCATCAACATTAAAAAACATTCAAGTAAATAAAAAAATAATAGCTTAACAAAGAGATCGTTTCCCCAGCAACGGCGCCAAAAACTTGTTTGTCAAAATTGTGTATGATTTCCACGCAAGTGTACGTGGTCGTTGTTGTCTTGGCAAGTTAACCAAGTTAAATATCAAACACAGGAAAACGATGCGATATCAAGCAAGTATTGAATATTCACAAAAGGCTAATAGCTAGGAAAACAAGAAAAATATCATGTTTTCTATCTACTAAATCAAACAAGAATTAGTAAATCTAACTATCACCTTATAACAAGATGAGCAAGGAGTGGTGCGTGTGTATGGAAGTAATCCGACTGTGGTTCCTCTAGTGTCCTATCCATCCTAGCATGCAAAAGGTCTCTTGGTGTCTTAATCAAGCTATCACTCTAACTAGTGTCTAGGTCTCTCTAACAACACAAGCTAAAGGTTCTCTATTGGATGTCTATATCTCTCTACAACTCCCAACACTCTAATTAAGAGGTCTAGGCTAATATGCAATTCTCATTGGTCATACAAGCCAAATATCAAACACTTGGTATGCATAAAGTTCTTATAGCTCAATTCTCATTTAATTGCTAACCATATAAGCCATACATTCCAATTAAACATCCCAAGCATTCATATAAGTCATTAATAAGAGAACTAATTCATCAAGATCACTAATTCATTCTTAGGATTAACAAGAACTAAATTCACCATAGTATTCTGTTTGTACCTTGGTTTAGATTTTGATGTGTGCAAAACAATGCGTTTATTGATAATTTGATCTAACACTTGTATTGAGGAAATTGGTGTTTGAAACATATAGTTGTAAGTGAAGTCTACAGCTGTATATTTGATCACTATACAGTCAAGACATGATCCTACAACTGAAATGTTTCTCTACAGCCAATTTTTCATATTGACAGGACTCTACAACTGCAAGGCTAAAGACTCTACAGCTGCACAGAACCGTTTGAAGAGATGGTACAAGTCAGAATATTTGAAGATAATGAAGACCCTTAAGCACTATTAGTGTAGCTCTCTAGCACTCACTAAACTGTACTTAAGTGGAGGATATTTTCCCTAATTATCGAGCTAAATGAAGATTTGTTACAAGACAGCCAGAATTCTGAAGGAAAGGATATAGTACAATCAGTACTATCTTGTGTGAAGGATGAGGACCACTTCACACATGCCAATAGAGAGAGATGAGCTTTATCTGAATTTCAAATTTGAAATTTCCAACGGATAAGTCACACCACTCAATCTATAAATAGAAGAAGTCCTCCGAGGAAGCAATAACAACAACCCTGAGCATACAAGCATTCAACCTAAGAAAGTCTACAGCCAACATATTCTGAGAGAGCTTATTCTGTTTTTATTCTTTGTGATTCATAGGATAGTTTGTTAGGATTTTCTTAGCAAGAATCACACTTTTGTTGTTGTTCCCTCACCTGATTTTATTTCTACCTAGTGTAGATATCTCTTTGTGAGGTTTGAAAACTCTTTGTGAGTTGATATTCTGAGTGAATAGGGTAGTTTATCTCTTCTTAGAATAGGAATCTGAGTGAACCTAGTTCTAAGGGGGAACTACTTGTATTGATCTTTGTGATCATTTCTTAGTGAATTTGGCACCTGATTGGTGTAACAGTGGATGTAGGTTGTCTCTTTATAGACACTGAACCACTATAAACCTGGTCTATTTACTTTCTGCTATTTATATTCTTGTACTGCATATTTAATTTCCTGGTTACATTTATCATTATTTTAAAATCTTAAGTGCGTAAAACCTTGTGATTTTCATAGAAACTGACTCTACAGCTGTAGACTTTCATAAGTCACTCAACTGTTAAGTCTTGTTTATATTGTTTCTCATTAACACTCACTTTATTCCGCTGCACAATAGAGTATTCTCAATACAATTTCAATTGTGAGAACTCATTTGATACTTTTGTCTACAAGTGGTTGTTTACTTTTGCAAAGTTTTGAACTCTGCAGCTGCAGACTTGTTAGTCTACAGCTGTAACCTTTGTGGTCCAGTTTCTAAAACTCTTGTAGACCTGTTACTTTTTAAACTTGAAAAAGGGTTACTGTAAGGTTCTAGAATCCACTCTTTGAAAAGTTTGAAAAATCCATTTTTGGACTCAAGGTCTATTCACCCCCCCTCTAGACCTTGACAACTTTAAGGGACCAACAAGTGGTATCAGAGCAGTTGGCTTGCCACTGCTTTGATCAGTACCTAGCTAGATCCTTTTGGTTTTTGAAAAACACACCTGCGTACTTGCATGGCTCCTAAGATGGTGAAATTCAAGGTTCCAATGTTCTCTGCTGAGGACTATGATGAATGGAAAATTAGAATGCAAGCACATTTGTCTGCAATCAATGATGAGATGTGGTCTATCATAGAGGATGACCCTATACCCATCACAAAGGTCAATACTGCAGCTGATCAATCAGCTGGACTAGCTCAGATTATCCCCAAACCCAGAAGGGAATGGACTGAGGATGACAAGAGAAGGTCCAAGCTTGACAATGTTGCAAAGAACACTATTTATCATTCACTTGAAAAAATTGTGTTTAGCAAGATCAAAACCTACAAAACTGCAAAAGATATATGGGAAACGTTGGAAATGATTTGTGAAGGAACTGAACAAATCAAGGAAAACAAACTCATGATAGCAGTTCAAAAGTTTGAGAACTTCAAGATGAAATCTGGTGAAACTCTTGAAAAGTTTGAATCAAGATTCATTGAGATTCTCAATGAGCTAGACTCACTTGGTAAAGAGTACTCACAAAGAGAAATGAACATGAAAGTTCTCAGAGGCTTACCTTCTGAATGGGACATGAAGGTCATTGCTATGAGAGAATCAAATGATTTATCTAAGATATCCACCTTTGAACTCTTTTCAGACCTCAAAGCTTATGAATTTGACATAAGCAGAAGAAAAGAACTTGACAGTAGTAGGGTTACAGCTCTAATTGCTGACAACCCTACAGCTACAAGTTCTGATGATGAAGACTTGGCTCTTTTCATAAAACAGCTCAAGAAATTTGGCAAATGGACCAAGAAGAAGCAGTTCACTCCTAAGGAAGATGGTAAGGTGAAATCTATAGCACATAACTCAACTTACTTGTGCTATAACTGCAGAAAACCAGGACACTAGAGACTCAGGAGAGATAAAAAGAAAAAGTTTGACAAGGAGGGAATTAGAGGACTACTTTCTGAGTTTGATAAGAACCAGGAAGATTGTCCCTTTTCTTCTCAAAAGTCAACTGCAGATTTAGAGGATTCTGACTCTATAGACTCAGATGAAGAAGGATCAGTGGAACAACTAAAGGATCAGGATGTCTACTCAAAGGAAATGTTCAGATCAATGATGTTTATTTGGTGGAAGGCTTAAAGCATAATTTGCTCAGTGTGAGTGAATTTTGTGACAAAGGCTACACTGTAGACTTTACACAAGATACTTGCATAGTCAAAGATGTTGAATTCCAAACCACTAAACTGACAGGAACTAGAAAAGGGAATGTTTACATTGTAGAGTGGGACTCTGCAGCTGAAACAACCTGCTTTTTAGTTAATAGTTCCAATGAAATTAGTTGGCTATGACACAAAAAAATGAATCACATAAACTTCAAAACCATGAATGAACTTGTGAATAACAAACTTGTAAGAGGTTTGCCAAACACTAAGTTCAGGAAGGAACATTTATGTGATGCTTGTGTCAAAGGGAAACAAATCAAGAAGACTTTCAAAAGTAAGACACACCCTAGCACTTCGAGAGCACTTGAATTGTTGCATATGGATCTCTTTGGACCCATAGAACCAGTAAGTATAAGTGAGAAGAAGTACACTTTGGTTGTTGTAGATTATTACTCAAGATTTTCTTGGACTGTGTTTCTAAGAAAGAAGAGTGAAACTCTACAGCGATTACTAGAACTGTTAAGAAGGATTCAGAATGAAAAGAATTTGAATATTGTGAAGATAAGATCAGATAGAGGAACATAATTTACAAATCAAGTGATTGAAGAGTATTGTTCATTATATGGCATAATGCATGAATACTCTGTAGCTAGAACCCCACAGCAAAATGGAGTTGCTGAAAGGAAGAATAGAACACTCAAGGAAGCTGCAAGAACAATGATTGTTGAATCAAAGTTGCCTAAGAAATTTTGGGCAGAAGCAACAAGCACTGCATGCTATACCCAGAATAGATGCTTGATTGTTAAAGATCATAAGAAGACTCCATATGAGTTATGGAAAGGAAGGACCCCTAATATCTCTTATCTACACATTTTTGGATGCAAATGCTTCATACTGAATAATGGGAAAGAATATCTTAAGTCTTTTGATTCAAAGTCAGATGAATGTATCTTTTTAGGTTATTCTAATGTTAGCAAAGCATTTAGAGTGTATAACGAGAAATTGATGATTGTGGAAGAGTCACATCATGTTGTTTTTGATGAACAACACAACTCCCCTGAAGAAATTGTTGAAGACTCTAAGGAGGACAACTCTATAGTTACAAGTCAACAGCACTATGTTGAAATCAAAACTCCTGTAGATTTGACCAACAAAGGTTTTGACACTATAATTGTTGAGTTACCACCTTTAGAGAATGTAGAAGACCTAGTCCATGAGAATGTTCAAACAGAAGTAGAGACACCAACAAAAGGACTTGATGAGTCTGCAGTAGGTGAATCTACAGCTGTAGAGAACAATGATCAAGGATTATAACCTATGTCAGATTTGATTTGGTTGAAAGACCACCCCCCTGAATATGTAATTGGAAACCCATCAGATGCTGTAAAAACCGAAGACAAATCCATGAGGCAATGTTTGCTACAGTTTTTTCATCTTCTGAACTTACTAATATTCATGAAGCACTACAAGATGTCAATTGGATTATTTCAATGCAAGATGAATTGAATGGTTTTGAGAGAAATCAAGTATGGGAACTTGTTCCAAGACCTAGAAATCACAAAGTGATTGGAACTAGGTGGGTATTAAAGAACAAACTTGATGAAGATGGAATTGTAACCAGAAATAAAGCAAGGCTAGTTGCTCAAGGCTATTGTCAATCTGAAGGCATAGATTTTGATTAATCATTTGCCCCAGTTGTAAGATTAGAAGCTATAAGAATATTTCTACCCCATGCTGCACATATGAACTTTACAGTTATCAAATGGATGTAAAGAGTGCATTTCTCAATAGTTTACTTTCTGAAGAAGTGTATGTTGAACAACCACCAGGATTTGAGGAATCTACAGCTGAAGATAAGGTTTATAAGCTTAGAAAAGCCCTTTATGGACTTAAGCAAGCACCAAGAGCATGGTATGATACCCTTTGTGATCATCTGATCAAAAATGGATTAAAAAAGGGAATGGTTGACAAAACCTTATTTAGATTACAACATGTGAATGATATTTTGCTTGTCCAAATCTATGTTGATGACATAATCTTTAGCTCAACCAATGAGGAATTATGCAAAAAATTCTCTAAGCTCATGACTGAGAAGTTTGAAATGAGCATGATGGGAAATCTGAATTTCTTTTTGGGATTACAAGTTAAGCAAATGAGAGATGGAATTTTCATTAATCAAGCTAAATATACTCTAGACCTCATAAAGAGATTTGGAATGGACAGTTCTAGGCCTACCAATATACCTATGACACCTTCTGTGAGTCTTGACAAAGATGAAAATGATAAAAGTGTTGATGTAACCAAATATAGGAGATTAATTGGATCATTGCTATACCTTACAGCTAGCAGACTTGATACCATGTTTGCAGTAGGAGTATGTGCTAGATTCCAAGTAAATCCTAAGGAATCACACTAGAATGCTGTAAAGAAGATCATTAAGAATGTCAAATCCACAAAAAATCTAGGATTATGGTATCCTAAAGAAGGAGGAATTGAACTCATTGGGTACACTGACTCAGATTTTGCAGGCTGCAAGATTGATGGGAAGAGTACTAGTGAGATCTGTCAATTCCTAGGTGAAAGGTTCGTGGCATGTCACAGTAAAAAGCAAAACTCTATTGGTCTTTCTACAGCTGAGGCAGAATACATTGCTGCTGGAAGTTGTTGTGCACAAATCTTATGTATGCAATATCAATTACAAGACTATGGGATTGATGCAAGAGAAACAAATATAGTCTGTGACAATACAAGTGCTATTGCTATTACACAAATCTAGTTTTACACTCTAGATCAAAACGCATAGATGTAAGGCATCATTTCATAAGAGATCATGTTGAAAGAAAAGGATGTGAAATTGACAAAGATTCATACTGATTTGAATCTTGCTGTTATTTTCACTAAACCTTTGTGTGAATCAAGATTCTCAATCTTGAGAGGTAATTTGGGAATGTTAGAATTGTAAAAAGACTCTGTGAAAATCACTAAATTGCAAAGACAAGCCTAGAAAATTGAAAACTCAGTAGAAAGGAAAACTGCAGCTGCAAAGTCACTCAACTGTAGAGTTGAACTCTATAGCTGTAGACTTAGTTCAGAACTGCAAATGTCCTACCAACTGTATGCTTTCAAATTCAAAGAATGTCAACTGTAAACTTAAAGAACTTACAGTACTTTGTACAATTCTGATAAATAAATGAAACACTACAAAAATTCAGAAACATTTAAACAAGTTACATAAATTTTGGATTTATTCAGGTATTTTAATTAATAAAATACTTGAGCACGTGTAACATTTTAAATGAAATTAAATTCCATGTGAGTTAGATTTTTGGACAAATTTAATTATAAATTTGGTTCAGAATTCAAAAGCTCATAAATTTTAGGTCAAAGACCGGTATACCCCTGTTCTTAATGGTTGTTTAAGGAAAGGTATTTAAAGGACCCTTCATCCTTTTGAACCCCCTGAAACCTTAAACACTCCCTATCCCCTACTCAAAGAAACCAAGAAACATGGCGATGAAAGTGATATTTGGTGCTTTATTCGATTTTGAAGAGATTTTGAAGAAGCATCCCACAGATGCTATGGAAAACGTGGTAAAACACATTGTTAATCAAGTCGTTCATTACTTCCTAACTAATAACCTAGGTTCATATGATGATAAGATAGTTCATGAGTTCTACCAAAATACTGAAGCCGATGTTGAAAGGAAGACTCTATCAGTAAAACTACAAGAAAGAAGTGTGAATATTACAGCTGGTGATATTTGTAATGCTTTACACTTGAAAACTGGAGGTGATGCACATGACAACCTCAACTTTGCAGAAGAAGATGAGAAATACTGGAGGAGATTCACTGCAAAGAAGCCGTTTCCAAAGAACTGGAAGAGAACGTTCAAGAAAACAGACCTAGCAGTTGAGTATATCTACCTTTATGAAGCTATTGATAAATGTCTATTATGTAGGACTGGTGCTCATGATACTGGCACTATTCTTATGTGGGATTTAATGATTGCATTTGTTAAGGAGGTTAAGATAGATATTGGAGAACTTATCTTGAGAAATATTAGTGTTGATGTGGTAAAAGATGGAAAGAACAAAGGTTTTGGTTTGTTCTTAAACTACATATGTAAGGAAGTAGAATTTTCCTTATTCAATAGGCATTTAGGAAAGCCCATCATCACTCACAGAATCATTGGAAGGGCTAACTTCAAAAGAGGAGCTGTGGATACTGCTATGGCTCCTGAATCTAAGAGGAGAAAGAAGAAAGCTGAGAGGAAGGTTCTCACTATCATTAGAGCACCAAAAGAACCTGAAAAATAGAAAAAGAAGAAGAGTGTAAGAAGGAAGATTTTAGTGGATGAATCTATTGATTCTGAGGATGAGATTGAAAGAGAGAAAAGGCAGAAGAAACATCATTCAAAGAAAACTGAAGAAATTGAAACTGACAAGTCTACAGCTATAGACTTGCCAATTGTGCAGTCTGAAGAACAAGTCACAGTGGAACAGACTGTAGAAGCTGAAGTTCATGGACCTGAGACTGAACAACTCCCTCTTGTTCCAGTTGAAAGGACTGAAGAATTTGAAGAAGAAAAACAAAAATTTGAGGATTGGAAGCTGGTGAGAGAAGAGCTTGAGAGGTTGGTAGTTGAGGAAAGAAACTTGTTCCAATGGGTTGTTGATTGGACAAGCTGTAGTGATTTAAATGAATTAATGAAGCCCAATTTTATTGATGATTTTATTGCCAGTAAAATAAGGAAAGAGAAAGGAAAAAGAAAGCAGATTATCATTGAAGAACCTGCAAAGCAAAAAATCACCAAATCTACAGCCGCAGCTTTGAGAGTGGCTCTCATGACTGAAAAAGATCCAGAAGCTCAATATGATGTTGACTATGATGTGGTAAGCACAGATAGTGATGAAGATGTGCCACAGAAAATTGGTGAAGGAAGCACTCAAATAGCTGAAGTTGAGGGCTTAACTATTTTGGCCAAGGAAGCCATTCTGATGGAGTTTGCAGGAGCTAGTGCTGCAGATCCAGTGAATATTGATAAAACAAATCCTATAGAGGATGAATCTGAGAAAGAGACAAGAAAAGATGATTCTCCATGTAAACAACCTGAAGATAAGCCAGATGATGATGAGGATGGCAATGATGATGCACCAATGGGTGGTGCTCAAGTCCAAGTTCAAACTGATATTCAAGAGAAAACTGTTGAAACTGGAGTTCAAGCATCTGAAAATGTTCAAGCTGATGAGAAGATTGTGGATGAGACATCCAAAGAGATTGATAAGGACACTTCAAATCCTATCACAAGTATTTTCCATCAATCTCCACCTGAAATGTTTACATTAGAAGAAATATACAGACATGGAACTCCCCCAATGCAGAGTTACTCAGCTCTTGAAAGAGAAAACATTGTTGACTATATTGCTGAGTTCTCTACTGAAGCAATTTTAACTCCTAGCAAGAGGAAGACATCTACTGAAGACTCTACAGCTGTAGAGTTGGCACCCTCAAAAGCTTAGAAAAGTATGAAAGGAAAAGAGTTGATCATTAGAGAAGGAGATTCTGAAGAAGAAGATAGTGATACAATTCCCCAGATGACACCTAAAGAAGTTGTATCCCAATTTATGAACTTGAAAGAATCATTCAAATGGATTGAAGCAGAGATTCTGAAGCAAGTAAAACAAGTTCCTGATGTTATCATTTCTCAAAATTTGAAGAGAGGCATGGAAGATCTAGTAAAGAAGTTTGAGGAAAAGAAAGTTCTAGAGAAAAAATTCAAAGCTGTTGTGGACAGCTTAATGGCTCAAAATGAAGAAATCAGAAAAGAAAGCAGTCATAAATCAAGAGAAATCACCGATCTACAGTCAGATATCAAGCTTATGAAGGATGACTCCTTCAATCTGAAAATAGAAGTGAAAGGAATGAGTAAAGAAATGATAAAGATGATATTCGGGTATGAGACCTTGAAGACTGATCTAATGAGAAAGCTTAACACCATTTTGTCACACATTGATGTTGGCGAAAAGGGGGAAAGCAGAATGGAGAAGGAATTTGAAGAAAGAGGAAAGGCTGCTGATGATATCCTTGAAAATGTGAAGGACATTGGGAAATCATGGGAAAAAGAACTAGAAGCTGGAAAATCTTTATCCATGGGATTGAGTAAATAAGCTGAAGAAAGAACTCAATCAGATCAGACTAAGGGAAGCTCCTGAGAAGGCAATATTATACAACTCCCTAAGTCTACAGCTCAGAAATCTACAGTTCATGTTCAAAAACCTTTTGGTTACTGGGAACAAACTGTGAAGGAATCAAGAGAAAGAAGAAAAGAAAAAGAAGAGAAAGAGAAAGAAAGGCAAGAAAGACAAGAAGAAAATATTTCTGATGAACCTACAACAGTTGTGACTGCTCAACCCTTGAATGTTCAACCATTGAGTATGGTACCTTCTGAAGATTCTGAAGAAAGGGTTAATCAAATGAAAGCTGAATTTGATAGTTTGTGGAAGGAATTCTTGAGCTTTTGTAACAGGCACACTGTGATTAAGAGAATCAAGCTTAAGAAAGACAGATTCCAAAAATTCAAAGACCTGAAAGCTGATGGATCACTTTACAAAGGAGATAATGCTAACCTCCTTAGTGGAAAGATTAGAAGAACTCCATTGCCTAGAAGGATATTCAAATCAAGGAAAGAAGAAGAAGAGATGGAATCCTATGAACTACAGATGTTGATGAAATATTTTGAAGGAGATGAGAAAAACATGAAGCTTGTGGAGCAAGGGATCTTGAAGCCCTCAAGATGATACTGATGATGAAGATGATGAAGAAAGAGATGCAGATCCCAAGCACAGAAGAAGATGAAGACTATGTCCTAGATTAGACATTAAAACTTTTCAGTTTTAGTCTAATTATCCTACTGTAAGCTGTATCCAGAACCTCTTTTAGTTTATGCAGCTTTGTACTTTGTTCTGTGTTTTGTTTCTGTTGTCTTTTTCTTTGCCCTGTTTTGCTCTGCTTCTTGTTGTTTTTGTTCTTGTTAAGACCATATCTTATTGTCTTTGTTTTGTTTTTTTGTTTGTTTTGCCAACATCAAAATAGGGGGAAATTGTTAGTACCTTGGTTTAGATTTTGATGTGTGCAAAACAATGTGTTTATTGATAATTTGATCTAACACTTGTATTGAGGAAATTGGTGTTTGAAACATATAGTTGTAAGTGAAGTCTACAGTTGTATATGTGATCATTATACAGTCAAGACATGATCCTACAGCTGTAAGGTTTCTCTACAGCAGTTTTTTCATATTGACAGGACTCTACAGCTGCAAGGTTAAAGACTCTACAGCTGCAAAGAACCGTTTGAAGAGATGGTACAAGTCAGATTATTTGAAGATAATGTAGACCATTAAGCACTATTAGTGTAGCTCTCTAGCACTCACTAAACTGTACTTAAGTGGAGGATATTTTCCCTAATTCTGGAGCTAAATAAATATTTGTTACAAGACAGCCATAATTTTGAAGGAAAGGACATAGTACAATCAGTACTATCCTGTGTGAAGGATGAGGACCACTTCACACATGGCAATAGAGAGAGATGAGCCTTATCTGAATTTCAAATTTGAAATTTCCAACGGATAAGTCACACCACTCAATCTATAAATAGAAGAAGTCCTCAGAGGAAGCAATAACAACAACCCTGAGCATACAAGCATTCAACCTAAGCAAGTTTACAGCCAGCATATTCTGAGAGAGCTTATTCTGTTTTTATTCTTTGTGATTCATAGGATAGTTGATTATGATTTTCTTAGCAAGAATCACACTTTTGTTGTTGTTCCCTCACCTAATTTTATTTCTACCTAGTGTAGATATCTCTTTGTGAGGTTTGTAAAACTCTTTGTGAGTTGATATTCTGAGTGAATAGGGTAGTTTATCTCTTTTTAAAATAGGAATCTGAGTGAACCTAGTTCTAAGGGGGAACTACTTTTATTGATCTTTGTGATCATTTCTTAGTGAATTTGGCACCTGAGTGGTGTAACAGTTGATGTAGGTTGTCTCTTTATAGACACTGAACCACTATAAACCTGGTCTATTTACTTTCTGCTCTTTATATTCTTGAACTGCATATTTAATTTTCTTGTTACATTCATCATTATTTTAAAATCTTAAGTGCATAAAACCTTGTGATTTTCACAGAAACTGACTCTACAGCTGTAGACTTTCATAAGTCACTCAACTGTTAAGTCTAGTGTTGGATCGGTAGCGCTGAGTAGAACTGATGTACTATCCTCGCAAACCAACACAGGTCTTTTCTAGCGTGCTTATGTCCTCACTCGCACACACCCTGAGAACTTCCCAGGGGGTCACCCATCATGAAATTGCTCCAAGTCAAGCACGCTTAACTTTAGAGTTCTTTCACAATGGGCACCAGAAAAGAAGATGCACCTTGTTGGTATGAGTAGTACAATCAATTCATTTAAACCCAATATCTAGCTTCAGCGCCACGGGCGGCACGCACTATGCCTTTAATCGAGCGAACGAGTGGACTTGAGCGCAGCTCGCCTCCAAGGCAGGGACTGCTAGGATTTCTCCCAACAATCCCCCCCTAGCAGTAGCCTGACTTGAAGCCAAACATACCACTATTTGCGCCATGGGGGACTCGAACCCGTGACCCGTGCTCTGATACCAATTGTTGGATCGATAGCGCTGAGTAGAACTGATGTACTATCCTCGCAAACCAACACGGGTCTTTTCTAGCGTGCTTATGTCCTCACTCGCACACACCCTGAGAACTTCCCAGGGGGTCACCCATCATAAAATTGCTCCAAGTCAAGCACGCTTAACTTTAGAGTTCTTTCACAATGAGCACCAGAAAAGAAGATGCACCTTGTTGGTATGAGTAGTACAATCAATTCATTTAAACCCAATATCTAGCTTCAGCGCCACGGGCGGCACGCACTATGCCTTTAATCGAGCGAACGAGTGGACTTGAGCGCAGCTCGCCTCCAAGGCAGGGACTGCTAGGATTTCTCCCAACATCTAGTTTATATTGTTTCTCATTAACACTCACTTTATTCCGTTGCACATTAGAGTATTCTCAATACAATTTTAATTGTGAGAACTCCTCTGATACTTTTGTCTACAAGTGGCTGTTTACTTTAGCAAAGTTTTGAACTCTGCAGCCGCAGACTTGTTAGTCTACAGCTGTAACCTTTGTGGTCCAGTTTCTAAAACACTTGTTACTTTTTAAACTTGAAAAAGGATTACTGTAAGGTTCTAGGATCCACTCTTTGAAAAGTTTGAAAAATCTGTTTTTGGACTCAAGGTCTATTCACCCCCCCCCCCCTCTAGACCTTGACCACTTTAAGGGACCAACATATTCATACAACCATGCAACAAGGATATTAGCCCATGGCTAATTGATGGAACAAAAGAACAATTAAACTATAAATAAACATGTTTAACACTAATATGAATGGAAATACAAGAAATCTTACCAATTGTTGGAGAATTGAAATACAATCATCAAACCTTGAAAATGCTAAGTCTTGATCCAAAGCTCAAAATCATAAAACGAACCGTAGAATTGTAGCTAATAACGAGACTAAGATAATGGGACAAACGAATTAAAGATCCAATGGATGGATCAAAAGTAACTGTAGAGAGAAGTATGAAATCTGCACTAACTCAACTCATAAACTACCTCTAACCTCTCTCTAAACTAATCTAATGATCTAACTAATGAATAATGAAGAATAAGATCTGATCCTTGAGTATTTATAGTGCCCACAATGCTTGGTCCAATTGGCCCTTCATTAAACGCGCAAAAAGACGGAATTGCCCCAAAAAATGTAGAATCTCGGACTCGCGCTCAGACGACCTTTTACGCGCGCTCAGACGGCCTCTTACGCGCGCTCAGACGCAGCTCAAGGCCACCGATCGAGCGGCTGGCTCTTGGTGGTCGAGCGCCTGGCTCATGGGCCAACAGAGTGATTTTGCTCGAGTGTAGAAGGTCAATTGCTCGGTCATCCTTCATGGGGCACTCGATCGTAGTGTAAGTTCCAATATCTGATTTTTGACTTTTTCATATTCGATCCCATGGCTCATCCAAGCTTCTTAGGGTCTTCAATTGAGTATAAGAAACATCTCCATGGGCTCAGATTCCATCATCTTCTTACCAATAGTCAGGAATTCCTCGTTTTTGCTCGTTTTCACCTATAAAGCACACTTTCTTACCAACAAAAGGTCAATAGCACAATTTATACCAAATTATGGTAAAATATGAATATAATCTAATCAAAACCATATAGAAATGGATGCTAAAAGATTCAATTATGACCATAATCAGATTCCTACTACAACACTAGGAAAATTTAAAACTTCAGAGTGTTGCTTCAAATTTGCTTTGAGTGCTTGGAATCTTGAGAATGCTTTCGCTTGGAAATATCCCGTAACCTTGAATGGGTGCAAGGTGACCTGTATTAATAGAGTGATTTGAAAAAGATCCGTTGGAGGAGATCTTAAGCAAATCAGCCCATTTTAGGTAGGTGCAGGTTTTGGTTGTCCTTGTCTGACAAAATCCATACTAAGTATGGCAATGTACTGATCCGCCGACTACAGCTCTGAGAAATATTAAATACTGCGCAGTCTCCGTACATACGTGTCGCCTCCTCACTGGTCGTTTGTCCAACGGCTAGTTTGTCAACTTTAAATTTGATAACCTCGTACATTTATAACTCTCGGTTCCTCATTCTTTACTCATAATAAATGTTTGTCTTTACTACGGAGATGCTGACATTCTCTTTGTTCCCCAGACTCCATTGCATGTGTAACCTTGCCTTTTCAGGACTTACAAGTATCAGATAAACTAACACTAAGCCTAAGTCAGGACTTATGAACATCAGTAAGACGTTCAACCTGATCAAGGTTACACTTGCCCTTCACTGATGGAGTCGTACCCTGAGCATACTTAGTGTACTCAGTATGGACCTCATCAGTGTTTGACTTCAGGATAGCTTCCACACAGCTTCAGGACTCTTTCCAGGTTTCTCAGGTTCAGCTTCAAGTTGATCATCTTCAGGACGATCTTGACCCTCAGGGTTGGAGATGCTTCTTGTTGATAAAAGGATCTAAGCCCGAGGATTAAAGAAATAAGAGTCTAAGCAAAACTAAAGTGGTCCAGCTGCTCGCCCACGTGCTCACCGAGGTGTTCGCCCACATGCTCGCCGAAGCCTAGAGGTGACAAGGCAGCAAGCCTACGTGGCCACTCCTCTGCTGCTCGCCTAAAGTGCCCACTCGAGCCCTGGTATATCGAAGCAACGAGCCCATAAAGCTAAAACCGAGTTGGTCGCCACCATGCTCGCCAGGATGTTCGCCGACCTGCTCGCTCGGCTCCTGGGGAGGCAAGGTACTAAACTCTGAGAACAAGCCTGTAGTGCTCGCCCATCTGCTCGCCACATTGCTCGCCATGTTGCTCGCTATACTCCGAGGAAGAGGACACAGGATGTTCGAAGATCCTATAGGAAAGGCGTTGAACATTATAGTTAGAGTCAGTGGAGCAAGTGACTGAGAGGATGACAAGTGGAGGACACATGTCACCTCCAGAGGCCACATGGCTTGTAAACATGCCACCTCACCCTTAGAAGGGTATAAATAAGAGGAAAAACCTCATTAGTAAGGATCTGATTTCCAAAATACAAAAGATATATTACATAATTTTTCTCTCTACATATCAACTATTAAATCATATTATAAACCCGATTAATATCCTTAGATTATTTGTTTGAGTGATTTCCTAAGTATAACTAGCCACATAAATCTTTCAATTGTATAAATTGCTCAACAATTTGGCGCTAGAAGGAGGGGCCGAACCTCCATCGATTGAAGAATTTGATACTCATTCTTCATTATTTCTCAAGAACACCAAGAACGCCCTTCGAAGTTCGGTAAACGTTTTGAGGAATATCTTCAATTGTGAGTGTTTTCAAGAATTTGTTGTCTTCGAAAACACGAGCTAGAAAAGATTTCTTTAAAAACCCATCTACTATACTCAATTGTCAACGAAAACAATGACGAGACATACGTACAAAGCCTCCCACGATGAATCCCGCACCACCTCGACAAGTCGAAGGTGGAGAGGACGAGGACTATCCGGACACCGTCAAACTGAACAAGCTCGTGTCCCGACGTTACCGGCAGCTCCAGTCGGTCAACAGATTGAAACTACCATTTAATCAATGGTTAGAACACCCGAGGACATCGAGAGAGCAATGACTACCCTGAAACAATTACAAAGGCAGCAGATGGTAATAGCACGTCGTCCGGTGATTCAGGTTGCCCAGACTGAGACGAGACATGATACTCGAACAAGCTACCATCCTCAGGAGGAAGAGGCCAGTAGTGGACGTGTTGTGCCCGAAAGTTCAAGAGGCAAACAAAAAATGTCTGATCGCCTTGGACCACAACCCCCACGCTCAAACCAGCGACCAGCTGGGCGAGCAGATGGGCGATTAGAGGGGTGACCAGCCGACCAAGCATATGATCAACCTGAACGCCTTGACGGGTCACAAGGCGATAAGCGCGGTAATCAAGGTCATCACTCAGAGGGTAGAAGGTCGGAGCATTCATACCGCCAGGAGCCTTGCGAGTCTGATGCCCGGCACCAACGAAGGCCTGTGCAAGAAAGGTTGAGGAGACGGGCATCCGAGAGGTTAGGACCAAATGCTGCAAGTAACCTCCAGCAACCACACCGGGAAATTGCCCGAAGTGAGGGACTGCCGGGGGCAGCACTTCATCATGAGGTGCACCCGGAACAGCCTCGAGGAGGGGGATCATCCCGTGGGTCATCCGTTCTAGAGATCGAAAAATTGAAGAAAGCTGTGGAGGACCTACAACACCAGGTGGCCATCAAAGACAAGGTGGAGACGTACACATCACTTCCAGTATCACCGTTGTCACCAGTCATCCTAACTGCACCTATCCAGAAGAAAATACAGTTTCCCTCACCAGTGTTATACGAGGGAGAGTCTGACCCCAAGGTTCACATCTCAAAGTATGTCGATTATATGATATCAATGGGGGCATCGGATGCGACGCAATATCGAAACTTTCCCTTAACTCTTGGAGACCGGGTACACAGATGGTTCTCACCCTTGACACCTGGATCGATTCAATCGTTTGGGCAGTTGACCCGGGAGTTCCTGTCCCACTTTTAGGGATTTGGAACGTATCTGACACAAAAACATAGGTTGGCCAACATCTCGCAAGGGGCCGAGGAAACTGACCAACAATACCTGGAGCGGTTTGATTAAATCCTTTTGGAAGGTGAAGCGGTCAGTGACGACATAAAGGTTGTGGCAGTCATGGCGGGACTGCGTAAAGGAACGGACCTGTGGAAAGAAATGCATCTGGCCTGTCCTAGTACATACGCCGAGTTCCGCCACAAAGCTGGTGTGTACGTTGCAATGCAAGAAGCGATGGCCAAGCAGTTAGCTCCAGAGACTGAGGATAAGAAGAATGGAAAGAAGCCTGGTGGTAGTGGTTACAAGGCCCCGAAGAATTTGAAATCATTTGGGGACTCGGCGGAATACAAAGAAAAATTAAACCAACTGTTGACTACCTCGATTGACCACGTTTTCACAGCCGTGAAAGATCAAGATATGTTGGCTGCACCCCGAAGGATCAGGCAAGATCGCAGCAAGCTAAACTCAAACAAATTCTGTGCGTACCATCAGAGTAACGGGCACTTCACTAGTGAGTGCCGCGATCTGTTGAAACAATTGTGGAAATTTTATGAAGATGGAAAATTAGCCGAATTCGTAAAGAAGGCTCCAGGAAAAAGGCAACGTCCGACAAGACAGGAAGCCTCGGATAATGAAGGAAGCGATGAGGCAGAGAGGGCCCCAAACAGACAAGTAAGAAGAGGTCCACCAGCAAGGCCGACACATCTGGAGCCGAACCGTGAAATCCTTGTGATCGAAGAAATTGGTTCGGCAGGAGGGATGGTAGATGGCCGTCCAGCGTCAAAGAGGCAGAAGAAGGCAGAAATTCGGGCGGTCAATCAGGTACATGAGATGGGGTCCAGATCAAAGGCGACTACTAAACCAACAGTGGATTTGACTTTCTCTCAAGCAGATCTCGAAGGGATCCTTACACCGCACAACGACTCCTTGGTTATCAGCGCCAATATCATGAACGCAAGAGTACACCGACTGCTAGTGGATACTGGAGCTTACACAAACATCCTGTTCAAAAAGACACTAGACCAGCTAGGAGATTATGAATCCTACATAGAGGATTGTAATCACAAGATAGTGGGATTCGGAGAGGCTGTGACCGTCCCACTAGGTGTAATAAGGTTGCCGGTAGAACTTGTAGCGCTAGAGGACCCGGAAAGGAGGATGACAAGGTTGTTAGATTTCTTAGTCGTAGATCAACCATCCACCTATAACGGGTTCCTCGGCCGCCCTTTCATTTCTGAATTTAAAGCTGCATGTTCTACTTACTACTATTGTATCAAATTCCCAACTCTTAAGGGTGCAGGTATGGTTAAAGGGGACCGAAAGAAGGCGCGAGAATGCCTATTAACTTTGAAAAAGCCCGTTAACCAGGTGTTAGTGTTTGAAGATCCAACATCACAGCCCTCCACAAGTGAGCCGAGCAATTTGGATAACACCTCAGTAGACACCGAAATGATGGAAGTAGACCAGACGCCGGAAGACATGGAGGTAGATAATGCATTCCAGCAAGACCGGCCGAATGAGGAACAAACGGTTAATAACCCAAAGAATCAAGATCAAGATCCTGTAACCGTAGCCAAAGAGAGTGGTGAAATGGAAGCAGCGCCGGAGGTTCAGACAGAGGCCCCGGAAGACATTGAGCCCCGGTTGGGCTATGAACCTACTCCGGTGGAGATGGAAACGCACCTTGAAGGACCAATTGATGATCCCAGGTGGAAAGATAAAAAGCGACGCGCCACACCAGTGGAGGAGCTCAGATCCATACAAGTTGATCCAAATAAAGAGGATCTAGAACTTTTTATCGGGTCAGAGTTGGAGGAACCTTATAGAGGCCGGATGGAGGAATTCCTTCGGTCAAACCTCAATGTGTTTGCATGGTCACACGAGGATATGACCGGCATACCGGTGGAGCACGCATGCCATCTCCTGAATATAGATCCCACGAAGAAGCCTGTCCGCCAGAAGAGGAGAAAATATGGGCCAGACAAGTATGAGGCATTGACCGGTGAGGTAAAGAAACTATTGGACAATAGACTCATAAAGGAAGCACTATGTCCTCAATGGGTGGCGAACCCTGTGTTGGTCAAAAAGCCAAATGGAACATGGAGGCTATGTATAGACTTCACAGATCTTAACGCCGCATGTCCAAAGGATAACTTCCCTTTACCCCACATCGACCAGCTGGTAGACAATACGGCGGGACACGAATTAATGACGTTTATGGATGCCTTTGCAGGTTATCATCAGATTGCCATGCACCCCGATGATCAAGAACATACAGCCTTCTATACAAATAAAATTTTATTTTGTTGGAAAAGGATGCCCTTCGGGTTGATCAACGCCGGCGCCACATATCAAAGGTTAGTCAACAAGATGTTTGACCAACACCTCGGTGACACAATGGAGGTCTATGTGGATGACATTGTTGTGAAGAGTCTTAGAAAAGAAGACCATCTGGAGCACCTCAAGCAAGCGTTCGACATCATGAGGGCGTATAACATGAAGCTTAACCCAAAGAAAAGCAGCTTTGGGGTACAATCCGGTAAATTCCTGGGGCATCTCGTAAGTCAACGGGGCACAGAAGTTAACCCGTCGCAAGTCAAATGTATCCTAGACATGGGACCACCGAAGGATGTACCGGCAGTTCAAAGACTTACCGGATGTCTCGCGGCACTCAACAGATTTATATCCAGATCTGGGGACAAGAATAGACCCTTCTTCGAGTCTATCAAAGGCAAAGGCATCTGCAAAAGGACCGGGAAGACCAACTATGTATGGACGGATGCTTGCCAAAAGGCGTTCGAAGATATAAAGAATTACCTCAGCAATCCCCAGATCCTGTCAAAGCCGGTGCCGGGAGAAAAGCTGTACTTATACCTGGCGGCATCGGAAATAGCCATAAGTTCAGCCTTGGTGCGTGCAGAAGGTAAGGCGCATCTGCCAATATATTATGTCAGCCAAGTGCTGCATGAGGAGGAACTACGATATTCCCCAATGGAGAAATTGGCATATGCATTGGTGATGAGTGTGCGGAAGCTCCGGCCATATTTCTTCGACCATCAAGTGGAAGTTTTGACAACATTTCCCTTGAGGCAAGTCTTACATAGACCTGATACTGCCGGGCGATCACTAAAATGGTCACTAGAAGTCAGCCAGTATGGTATAACATACGCACCCCGAACAGCGATCAAAGGGCAGGCTCTGGCAGACTTCATAGTAGAGCTAACCTACCCTCAAGATCCGACGAGGGGACGTGTTTACCCATGGCACCTCTATGTGGACGGCTCAGCAACAAGTTCGGCAGCCAGAGCAGGTGTCGTCCTGATAAGTCCCGATAACAGGTGTTCTCCTCCGCAATAAGGTTCGATTTCTTAGCAACAAACAACGAAGCTGAATACGAGGAACTTATCGCGGGTTTGAGACTATCATTAGCTGTGGGGGCAACTAGACTTCAGGTTTTCGAAGATTCACAGCTAATCATATCTCAAGTCCGAGGAGAGTACGAGGCGAAGGACCGACAAATGATCATTTACCAAAGGATCGTTGCACACCTGATATCAAAGTTTGAGCAAGTGTACATTGAGCAGATTCCCCGACTAGAAAACACCCAAGTAGATGCTTTAGCCCGGTTAGCCACAAGCACCGGAGAACCAAGCATCTCAGAAGTGGTGGTCACAAAGTTAATTAATCCTTCAACATTTGATTATGTTAATCAAGTGTTGAAGAGGGGGCAACAGATAATCAATTGCCAGCAACAGTCTACCGATGATTGGCGAACACCTATCAGTAAATACCTATCCAACGGAGAGCAGCCAGGAGATCCATGGGAAGCACAATGGATTGTGAAACAGGCCGCAAGATACACGATGATCGAAGGGCAGTTATATAAAAGAGGAATCTCGCTCCCATTATTGGCCAACACTACGAAAGGATGCTATTAAATATGCTATGAGATGCTTCAAGTGCCAACAGTTCGCTCCGAGCATCCATACCCCAGCACAAGAATTGAAGTCAGTATATAGTCCATGGCCATTCGCTAAATGGGGTATCGACTTGATCGGCCCATTCCCTCCCGGGAAGGGAGGGGTAAAATTTGTAGTGGTGGCCGTGGACTATTACACTAAGTGGGCCGAAGCTGAAGCTCTAACGATGATAACCCAAGAGAGGATGATAAGCTTTATTTGGAAGAACCTGATATGCAGATTTGGGTTACCACAGTCGATAGTCACGGACAACGGGAGGCAGTTTGATGGAAATAAGTTAAGAGACTTTTGCACATCTTGGAACATCAAGCAACATTACTCCACACCATATCATCCTCAATCAAACGGACAAGTTGAAGCGGTGAATAAAATTTTGAAGCACATCCTAAAAATCCGGTTAGAAGAAAAAAAGGGGGGTTGGGCCGACGAGCTTACGGAAGTCTTATGGACCTACAGAACATCTTATAGGACAAGTACCGGGGAGACACCATTCACAATGGCTTTCGGAGTTGAAGTAGTCATCCCAGTAGAGGTCCAGCATCGGACATGGAGGATAATCGAATACAGTGAGGAAGCAAA
>JAPKLY010000011.1:823354-874546 GCA_026898435.1 Prunella vulgaris
GAATTGATCATACAACAACTCAAAGCATTCAAAAGATCAACATATCATCACACTACTCCATAGTAATCATACACTAACACATTAAGGAATTAGCTCATGGCTAATTGAGTAAACATGAGAACAATTAAGCTAAGAACAATCATCATTAAGCAAAAAATATAAAGAGAATTACCTATTACAATGAAAATTGGAAAGATACAATTTACCTCTAAAATGCTAACTAGCAATCCGACAATGGAAATTGAAATTCAATCGGTGAGAATGTAGCCTTAGACGAGACGAGAATGCAGGAATTAACGGATCAACGATCAAAGCGGTAGATCAAAAGTTATCTAAGAATTTGTGAGAAGAAATCTTAAGAAACCCACAAGTAACTACCTCTCTCTCTCTAATCTAAGAATCTCACTATGATTATGAACTAATGTGACTTGGATTCCCCCTGAAAATCTGATCCTTGAAGTATTTATAGTGCTCACAATGCTTGGTCCAAAATGCCCTTCATTAAACGCACGAAAAGAAGAAACTACCCTCGAAATTGGAATCATCCGAACCATCGCACGAGCTTAAGCACACGACCAGACGAGTCTGGCTCGTGTGAGCACTCGTGTGGCTCGATCTAGCTCAAACCAGAGCCACCTCGCACTCGTGTGGCTCGATCTAGCTCGAACCAGAGCAGTGTCGCACGAGTCCGAGCTTGTAGTCACACGAGTCTGGCTTGTGGTCACTCGAGCCCGGACTCGACTTGTCCGATCGATCCTCGACTTCCTCATTTCCATCATATCTTGTGTTCTAGAGCTCCGATTGACTCGATTCTTTTTTCCTTTGCGACCCTCTCTTCGAACTCTTCGACATGGTATATCATTTGCCTCCATTGTATCAACTCGCAATTTCTGGACTTTTACGAACTTGCTCGTCTCTTGTTGATTTTTGCTCGTTTTCACTACAAAACACATTTTCTTGCCATAAAATGGTTAATAGCACACTTTATACCAAATTAGGGTCAAATATGAACATAAGCACATCAAAACCATCTAGAAATGGATGAAAAAACATGCAATATGACCCTAATCAGTGACTCTCAAACTCCTTCCGCATGGCAGCGACCTTCTGCTTCCTTGATGTGCTCTCCTCAATCATTGTGTTGAGAGTCTTGTGTCATGCATCATCAGAAGCCTTCTAACCTTCTCTCAGTTTTGCCAGAATTGAGTCATCCGCAGACTTGGCCTCTCCCTGAGCTACTATCCTAACATGGGCCTCCTGCCCTTTCAGAGCCTCAGCAATGAGCGCCTTTATCTTGTCATCAAGGCCACTCAAAGCTGAATCAATCATTGGTTGGACTTTGTCAGTAGTGAGCTCAGTAGATCGTTGTTGCTCAATGCTCAGGAATCTGTCAAGTGATTCCTTCCTAGCACTAAATAACTCAGACGCCAGTTTCTTATTTTTCTGACGCTGACGATCAAGCTTCCCTAGGAAGTTTCTCGCCATCAGTTAAACTCCCACTGAGATGGTTCGAGATTTCCTCCTCCTCCTGGTGGACTTCAGTTTTGCAGACTCAGTCAGTGGGGCCTCTCATTGAGCCTCAGCAGTCCCGCCCTCGGGGAGTGCGTCATCGGTCAGTGCACCTCCTCCTGAGGTTGCACCTTCCCCAACTACCAGAACTATTGCCATTTCCGTAGAAGGGTTGGGCTGAGGATTGTGTGCCTGGATAACCCTGATGAAATCGTCCATCATCAGTACCTGAGCGAAAGTGCTAATGTTGAACTTGTCACAAAGTGTTTGGTCTTGGTCCCTGAGCCAATCTACTCCCTTATCTTCAATCAGCGAAGCCAACTCTGGAAAGGATGCCCTTCTCATGATCACCAAGGTTCGAAGCTGAATAACTTCCTCACCATAAGGTTCTTCTAGATCAGGCAGCTGCTGGCAAACAAATATGATGGCTTGGGAATGAGCGTCCAGCTCAAATGGGGTCAGTCTGGGTGGCGTCGGGACTTCATCTTGATGATCAGATTCAGCCTCGTCCTCCTCGTTTGACACCGCCCACTTTCTGCCCTGGTTGTCCTCCACATCCTCATCATGGAGCACCTCCTAAGCCTCTATCTCCTCACCCTGATGTTCCTTCAAGGCATCATCAGAACTCCTTTGCCCCTCCTGGGCCACTACTGGTTCTTCCCCAGTCTCCACAACTGGCTCAACCTGAGCCTCCTTCTCTCCATGTTCTTCCTCCACTTCATGGACCACCTGCATAATGTGTGTCTCAGCCACTTCCTGATCAGTCCTGAAAGAAGTTTCACACTGACCAGTGGTAACTTCACCACCTTGGCCTTCTGCTTCAGGTTCCCCCTGGGCTTGAGTCACCTGCTTCTGAGGACTCTTCTCAGCTTCCTGAGCCATCTCCGGCTCAGTTGGGGGTTCAGTAACTGGTGCCACTGAAGAAGTTGGCACTGATGGAGTGGCATAAGAGATTGGTTTGGCAATGGTTACTGGCCTTGGTTCTGGGATGTCCGACTCAGTCTCGGATTCGTCCCTCATCATCATTTTCTTTTTAGTTGGCTAGTTTGTCGACTTTAACTTTGATAACCTCGTACATTATAACTCTGAGTTCCTCGTTCTTTACTCAGAACAAATGTTTATTTTTACTACGGAGATGCTAACATTCTTTTTGTTCCTCGTACTCCATTGCACGTGTAACCTTGCCTTGTCAGGACTTACAAGTATCAGATAAACTAAGCCCAAGTCAGGACTTATGAACATCAGTAAGACGTTCAGCCTGATCAAGGTTACACTTTCCCTTGGAGTCGTACCCTGAGCATGCTTAGTGTACTCAGTATGGTCCTCACCAGTGGTTGACTTCAGGATGGCTTCCACACAGCTTCAGGACTCTTCCAGGTTTCTCAAGTTCAGCTTCAGGTTGATCATCTTCAGGACGATCTTGACCATTAGGGTTGGAGATACTTCTGACTTTAGACTCTTGGGACATCACCATCAGTCTTCAATCTTTAGCACGTTCCCCCGTAACTGAATAACTGTAAATAGAAAAATCTATTCTAACCTTACTATCCTGAAACTATCATCCTAATGAACTATACTAAGGCAAATTCATCAAGGGGTTTAGGGATCTAATCAAAACACGTAAGATTGTCCCAACAATTAGTTCTCTTATTAATGATTTGTATAAATGCTTGACATGTATAATTGGATAATTTGAGCCTGTATGGATTAGCAAGACAGGAGAATTGAGCTTATTCTTAGAATCTCTTATGTGAATTATATGCACACCAAGTGTTTGATTAATGGCTTATATGGCCAATGAGAATTACATTTAGGCCTAGACCTCTTAATTAGAGTATTGGGTGTTGTAGAGAGATCTAGACACCTAATAGAGCACTTTAGCTTGTGTTGTAGAGAGATCTGGACATTAGTTAAAGTCCTTAGCTCAATTAAGACATCAAGTGACCTTTTGCATGCTAGGATGGATAAGTATTAGGTGAACCATAGTAGGAGTACTTCCATGCACACATCCCACATTTGCTCACTTCCTAGAGGTGATAGTTAGATTTACTTTGCTTGTTAAAGTAGATAGAAACATGATTCTTCTTGCTTTCAATAGCTATTATCCTTTGTGAACATTCAGTGCTTCCTTGATATCGCATCGTTTCCCTGTGTTCGATATTTTAACTTGGTTACCTTGCCATGTCTACTATGACCACGTACACTTGCGTGAGACAAGATTTTGGCAAATAACTCACAGCACTTAGGAATCAACCTTTTTATTTGCTTTGCTAGCACTTGCACCTTCTTTTGCTTTTGAATCCATTCAAACTTAAATTTCTTTCCACTTTAGCCACCATATTCTTCATTATCTCACCAAGCTTCCTTCCTTCTTTTCACTCAACTAATCACAGGGACAAGAGAGTTCAAAAAGGAAGGAAGTATGGCTTAAAGTGTGGTTAGCCAAAGGAAAGGTTTATAGGCTCAAAATGGTAACCAGTGGATCATAATATCATTGGTAGGCTCATAGGGTAAAGTGACTCAATCCCAATAAAAAATGGCCTCAAATCATATCATGTGAACTCCTTATCTAATGTAGTCTCAAATAAGACTCAAGTCAAGTTCTAGAGTAAAATGCACATGTGTGGAACTCACATTAAAGAATGTCATCCGTTCAAGATTGAAACGGGCATAAATGGCTCAAACCTCACAGTTTAAATGATTAAGACTCATCTCATCTAAAAAATGCTCAAATCATCAAAGTATCAAGAATCATAGAATCAATAACACTCTAAACAAGACATGATTAAGAAATAAGTCCACTACATCTAACATGAGCTCTCAATAACATCCACACAACAATAAGACTATCTCTAGCATCACTACTCAAAACTAGCAACAATATGGCTATAATATCAGGCAATACAAGTCATCCTACAAGGCAAATGATCTCAAAACATAAATGAAACACAAAAATCATCCTAAACAGAGCATTGCAATGAGATTTGTGAATCGAACACACTCCCCCCAAACTTTTTTGGACCATGAGTCTAAAAAGTTTGGCAAAAGTAAAGTAATCTAGAACCTTATGTTAGTCCCTTAAGTAGTCAAGGTCTAGAGGGGGGTGAATAGACCTTGAGTCCAAAATAGAATTTTCTAACTTTTTCAAAGAAGGTAATCTAGAACCTTACAGTAACCTTTAAAAGTTTAAAAACAGTTAGTCTACAAGAGGTTTTATGAACCACAAAGGTTACAACTGTGGACTTCAGAAGTCTGCAGCTGCAGAGTTATAAAACTTGCAAATAAAATAAACTTGTAGACAAAATATCAGAGGGATTCTCACACTAAAAAGTGTATTGAGAATACTCTAATGTGCAGCGGAAATAAGTGTAAGTGTTAAAGAAAAATAATTTGAACAGACTTAACAGTTGAGTGACTTAAGTAAGTCTACAGCTGTAGAGTCCAGTTCCTTTGTGAAAAACACAAAGTTTTTATGCACACATTTAAATACAATGATGAAAGTAAGAGTAAGATAAATATGCAATACAAAAAGATAAATAAACAAAATAAATAAAAACAGCAGGGTTTAGCGGTTCAGTGTCTATGAATAAGACAACCTACATCCACTGTTACACCGCTCAGGTGCCAAATTCACTAAGAACAGATCACAAAGATCAATACAAATAATTCCCCCTTAGAACTAGGTTCACTAAGATTCCTATTCTAAAAAGAGACACTATCCTATTCACTTAGAATATAACTCACTAAGAGTTTAACAAACCTCACACAGAGATGTCTACACTAAGTAGAAATGATAAAACAAGTGAGGGAACAACAACACAAAGTGATTCTTTCTAAGAAAATCCTAACCAACTATCCTATGAATCACAAAGAAAATAAACTCTCTCTCTCTCATAATTTGTTGGCTGTAGACTTGCTCAGGTTGAATGCTTGAATGCGCAGGTTGTTGTTATTGCTTCCTCTGTGAATATCTTCTATTTATAGATGGAGGGGAGTGACTTATCCTTTGAGAGATTCAAATTTGAATTCTGGATAAGGCTCCCCTCTCTCTATAGACATGTGTGAAGTGGTCCTCATCCTCCACACAGAATAGTACAGAGTGTACTATTTGTCTTCTTCCTCAGAATTCTGGTTGACTTGAATTAATCTTCATTAACCTCCAGAAACTCTGTGAAAACTTCCTCTTAAGTACCCTATAGTGAGTGCAAAATTGCTACACTAATTTGAGCTTAAGGGTCTTGAAAATCTTCAATAAGACTTGAACTTGTACTTCAATCTTCAAATGGATATATCACCTGTAGAGTTTTGAACTTCGCAGCTGTAGGGTCTAAAAAAAAATAGAAACTAACTGTAGAGAAACATTACAGCTGTAGGGTCATGTCATGGCTGTAGGGTGATCAAATATACAGCTGTAGACTTTCCTTTTAACTATAGTTTTCTAAGTCAATTTTCTTAATTCAAGATGTTAGTTTTAATTCAATTTGAATACATATTTTGCACACATCAAAATCTAACAAGATACATAAAAATTCCCCCCTATTTTGATGTTGGCAAAACACATCAACAAAACAGTAAATAAACAACATAAGCAGAAGCAATAAGGTATTGCAAACATAGCAAATAAAGAACAAATAATAAGGCAACAAGAGGAAAGGCTGCATAAAAGTAAATAGGGTTTAGATACAGCTTACAAAAGATAATTAGACTAATAACTAAATAGTTTTTATGTCTAAACTATACAACAGTCTTCAAGATCTTTATCTCCTCTTGTGCTTGGGGTCAGCATCTTCTTCATCTTCATCTTCAGATTCATCTTGTGGTTTGAAGATTCCTTGCTCAACCATCTTCCTGTTCTTCTCATGTTCTTCCAAATACTTCATCAGCATCATCATCTCATAATTTTCAAACTCTTCTTGTTCTCTTCTTGAGATTAAAACATTCTTTGTTGAGGGAGTCCTCCTCTTCTTCTTTCCTCCAATGAGATGAGCATTGTCTCCTTTGTAAAGTATTCCATCTGCCTTTAAATCCTTGAATTTATTGTATCTATCCCTCTTGAATTTGATCTTCTTGATCACAGTGTGTCTATTGCAGATACTCAAGAATTCTTCCCATTGTAGATCAAACTCAGATTTCATCACTTTTTGCTTATCTTCTTCTTTCTCCTTCTCTTTTTCCTTCTCTTCTGGAGCAATTTGACTAATGGGTTGAACATTTAACACAGTGGATAATTTCAATTCTTTCTTTTTCTTCTCTTCCCTTTCTTTCTTCCTTTCTCTTGATTCCTGCACTGTCTTTTCCCAAAAACCAGCAGTCCCAGCTGTAGATTCTGAATGATGTAACTTACCTGTTGGTTGCTTCACAGCTGCAGACTTGGGTAATTGTATGATCTTTCCTTGTGAATTCTTCTTCTTTTCTCCTTCAAATTTCCTTTTCCTTTCAGCTTCAGATTGTTCAGCCAATCTTAATGAAAAGTCCTTTGATTTTGCTGCCTCAAATTCTTTAGACATTGGTTCACCAAAACCTTTCACTTTTTCAAGAATCTCTTCAGTCTTCTTATCTCCTTCTTTCAATTCTTTCTCCATTTGACTACTATCCCCCTTTTTGCCAATATCAAAATGTGACAAAATGGTCGAAAGTTTATGCATTATAGCATTCTTCATGCCTCTGTTATCAGAAATCAGATTTTCTACATCCTTCTTCATTCCTTGAATCTCCAGTTTCAGCTTGAATGAATCATCTTTCATTGTGTTGATTGATGAGTTGAGATAAGTTATCTCTCTTGTCTTATTCATAGAATCAGAACTTATCTCATCATTCTGCTTCATTAGCCCATCAATAACTTTCTTGAAACTCTCTTGCTTTGTTTTCCTTTCAAGTATTCCTCTTTCTTCTAATTTCTTCACAACATCCTCAACACCTTTCTTTACTTTCTGAGAAATGATTGCATCAGGTACTGTCTTCACTTGTTTCAATATTGCAGCTTCAATAACTTTCAAGGTTTCCTCAAAACCTTAAAGTTTTGACACTACTTCCTTAGGAGTCATTTTAGGAAGTGAGTCATTGTCTTCTTCTTCAGATTCAACTTCCCTAATCATCAATTCCTTTCCTTTTCCAACTTTCTGTGTCGTTGCAGGTGCCAACTTTATAGCTGTAGAGTCCTCTGTTGTTGCCTTTCTTTTGCTAGGAGTTAGATGAATTTCCATTTTATCAGTAGAGAAATCAGCCATGTATTCATCAATGTTCTCTTTTTCAAGGGCTGAGTAACTCTGCAGAGGGGGAGTCCATTGCTGATAAATTTCATCGAATGTAAACATTGCAGGTGGAGGCTGATGGAAAATATTTGCAACAGGATTAGAAAAATTCTTTGCTCCTTCATCCATTTCTCTAGATGTTTCTTCTACAATCTGCTCATTTACTTCAGCTTCTTGAGTTTGTTCGGCTTGAACACTTTCAATCTGAACTTGTACACCACCCATTGGTGCATCATCATCATTGCCGTCATCATCATCATTATCAGGCTTATCCTTTGGTTCTTTGCAAGGTGAACCATCTTTTTCAGCATCTTTTTCTGCCTTTCTTTCCTTTTCTTGTTCAGCCTCTTGAACAATAGGTGTAACTTCCTTTTCTATTGGAATTCACTCTGCAGCACCAGCTCCTGCAGATTCCAATATGGCTGCTCCTTCAGCCAAGGTAGATAAACCTTCAGCATCAAAAACTTGTGTGCTACCTTCTCCAATCCTTTCTGGAAGTTCTTCTTCACTATCTGAGCTAACAATTTCATACTCTGCCTCAGGGTCAGTCTCTGTACCGATTGCAACTCTCAGGGCCTCTACTGCAGACTTTGTCATTTTCTGCTTCTCAGTCTGAGCTGCTATCTCTTTACCTTTTCCGTTGTTCTTTCTTAGCTTTTCAGCAAGAAAATCTGAACAAAATTAGGTCACAACAATTGATCCACATCATTACAGATTGTCCTGTCAACAACCCACTGGAACAAATTCCTTTCTTCATTTTTCAGCTTCTCAAGTTCTTTCTTAATCAATTTCCATTCTTCAAACTTCTGTCTTTCTTCCTCAAAACCATCAATTATCTTAAAATTCGCTTTCCCAACAAATCCTGTGAACAAGTATGGGTTGTCCAGTATGCCCATTGAATAATGTATATCCTACTTCTTTCAATATATAGTTTAGAAACAAACCAAAACCTTTCTTTCTACATTCTTTCACCACATCATTACTAATATTCCTCAAAAGTAATTCTCCTAAATCAATGAGAACCTCATCATCTATGGCGATCATGAGATCCCACATAAGTCTAGTTCCTGTATCATGTGCACCAGTTCTACACAATAAACATTTACCAATAACTTCATATAAGTAAACGTACTCAACTGCAAGGTCGTTCTTCTTGAATGTCCTTTTCCAATTCTCTGGAAATGGCTTTTTAGCTGTGAACTTCTTCCAATATATTTGATCTTCATCCTTAAAATTGAGATTGTCATAAGAATCTCCTCCAGTTCTCAAGTGTAGAGCCCTGCAAATATCCTTAGAACTGATATTACCCGTCCTTCCTTGAAGCTTAACTGACAATCTTTTTTTCTCCATGTCTGCTTCCGCATTCTTGTAGAATTCTAACACAATCTTCTCATCATATGCACTAGGTATATGAGTGAGACAATAATGTTTTCTATGGTTCATAACATGTCTAACAACTTCCTCCATAGCTTCTGTGGGGTTCTGTCTTTGCAGTTCTTCAAAGTTGAACAAGGTGCCAAAAATAACTTTCATGGCCATAGCTTGGGATTTGAAGAGTGAGGGGTGGGGAGTGTTGAATGGGTTTCGGAAATGTAAAGTGAGCTCAAAGGAATCAAGAATCCTTTAAATACCTTTCCTTACACGTGCTTATGTTAGGGGAGGGTAAAACTGTCTTTTAAAATGTATGAGTGTTTAAAATTTCAAACCAAGACTTATGGAATTAAGTTTGTCCAAACTATAACTCATACGATCATTAAAATCAATTTAAAAAGATGCACATATTCAAACATTTTATTAATTAAAATGTTGATGTTGGGCCCAGTAAAATCCTAAACACAAATAAAAGGAATCTGACCTCTGAGATGTAATGTAGAATGTTCTGAACCAGATTGTAATCCTCTTCCTTCCACGTCCTCGGGGTCCCAGTCACAGTATATGCGAACCAATTTTCCACGAATTGTACTGTATATTATGTTTGTCTGTATACGATAATGGTATGTGTTTCTTACTCTTGGAATGATATCCGTGCTTGTGAAATAATTCATCTGATTCTTTCATCTTATCCAAGAGAAGGGGAAAATTAACTGTCTGACGCCCCATTTTTTTTTTTTGTAAAATTGATATTCTAGAAACCCGAGTCGTCACTTGGTGACCCAAAAAGCCAGCTAATTTTTTTTAAACAATAATAATAGCAACATTAAAAGATAGCGGAAGCGTACGATAAAAGAAGCAGTGACCATTTTCCAAAACACCCCACAAGATCACGTTAAAAGTTTGGCACAAAATAGACAAGCAAAATAAACATCACATAATTTCATCATCGAGGGATATAACAGTGTTCATTTCCTCGATGCACCGATAAGTCTTAACATAGGTCCAGCATATTAATGGTATCCATCATAATAGTTAAATCCATAATGAAGTGCATATCACAATTAAAATAAACACAAGACACGGGAATTGTATCACTCTCCAACTGGGTCGAGCTCCCCTTCATCAGTACCTGAAAAGTTTTAAAATATGGGGAAGTGAGATTTGAATTCTCAGTGTGGGTGACTCGTACGCTATTGTACAGGTTGGCAGTACTCAAATAAATAAAATATTTTCATAGCCACAGAGGCTCGCCGTTCCAAAATACGTCATTTTTAAGAAAGCTTCTTTCTCTTTTCTTTTCCATATACATATATATATAGCCACAAAGGCTCGTCATTCATACAAAGCACAGGAAGGCTCTCTTCCACCATGCCGCCTAGCCACACAGGCCAGACCATTACACATCATTTGAGATGTTTTAGCACACGAAGGCTCTATTCCACCGCGGCGCCTAGCCACACAGGCCAGACCACTACATGTCATTTTAGACACTTTAGCACACAAAGACTCTCTTCCACCATGGCGCCTAGCCACATTGGCCAGACCATTACACATCATTTGAGATGCTTCGCCCGTGGGCGTTCACATAATAATTGGGTAATAACCGGGGTAATAACCGTAAGAACTCATGTAAACCGAGTAAATCCAGTAAACCAAGTCAACCAAGTAAACCGACCCGAATGTCAAAACATTTTTTTTTTTGCACACACCAACAACCCATATAATATTATGGCAGTACAGTAAATGTCACCCACCTTAAAAGCTTTTCCTTTTGTAAGTCAGTCCCCCCTTCTTTTCACCCAAAGTTCTCGTCACCGTAGAAGCACTCACACCTAGCATCATTTGTTACACTTCATTTAGTACTTGTACTTATTTAATAAGTCTTTTAGTTAAGGGCTTTTGTTAAGTCTCTTTTAGTACACTTGCATATTTTAGAGGTTTGTTATAAGAGTTTTAGACAAACGAGAACATATGACTCTCAACTTAAAGACAACACTAATCACCACGCATCTACCTACTACATGCATTCACATACCCATACATGCACATAATATACACATTCAAATAACATCATTCAAGGCTTTTAGACTCTAGTTTTTCTAAAGAAAATCATTTACTTAACTTCTAACATGAAAATAATACATGCACATCAACATTTAATTTGTGCAGTTTGTATGTTGGGGCTGCACTTACACCTATTTTGAGCATTTTCTAAAAATATCAAAACACATCCGAAAATCATGCAATTTTTACAGAAGATACCTCTTGAAGTGTAGAACACATAATTTTTTTTTTCCAAGGGGTTTAACTCACGGAAAAGGTCAGTTTGAGTCATTCTAGAAAAGTGGTCAGTAGGCATTTTAGCCTTTCCAGTGAGTTTTCTGCAGTGTACCACCCACAAAAATAATTTTGTAAACGTATTTTGGCTAGTCTTAAAATTCTAAAAAAATTCATAGAGTTTCCTAACCTCATCTAATATTTAATAAAAAAATTTACAAAATGTTTTCATGAGCCGATTGTTACCAGAAATTCAAGAAACGTCACATGCAAGACAGTTTGACACACATTTTTCAAAAATTCATAACTAATTGTAGCAAATTCCAAATGACATGAAACCAAAGTCAAAAGAAAGCTAACTCAACCTAGTTTCAGAATATGTAAACAAACATTTCAATAAAATAAGTATACTACATCGACTTTTGCTCAAAACACCCAAGATGTGACAAAAATCCTTACTCTAGAGACCCACATGCATTTCAAGCCTTTAATCCTATCATCAACATACCAAAACACCTTATAACCACATGATAATCATCTAAACAGTATATAATCTTCAAGACACTTCATCAAACATTCATTAAAAGCATTTAGACTTGACATGCAATAAGACTTTCAAGCTCCTAAGTGAGTAAAACTAACATGCAATCGCATATATGGTTATGGGTTATAGTCTTGAACCTTTTGGAGATATCTTTTTAGAACTAAGGCCTTGAAGTTTTAGAAATAAGTTTTAGATAAGCTTGCCCTTGAGCTACAACTAGAAATAGAGCAAGTTAAAAGGGGAGTGATGAAGCAAATGGAGAAACCCACATGTAGTTGAAGAGAGAGAAAGAAGGTTTGAGCTTCTTCATGCTTAGAAATGACCTTCAACCTTCAAGATGACTTCATGGAGGACTTGATACTTGAAAATGGAGACCTCCTATGGTTGGAAATGGGAGAAGAAAAAATTTTCTTCTCCCTTTGGAGTGGTGGCCGAAAGTGAGGGGGAGGGGGAGAGGGAGAGAGGTTCTTCTTGTTGTATACTATCTTGCTAAGGAGGATGAAATGGAAATGAAATGAAAATGAGCCTAAAGTCCATGAGGTTGTATTTATAGGCACAACATCATGAGTATCCAACTAGGGGCATAAGGGGGAGAGCATGTGAAGTGTAGAAAAGTAGGAAGCTCCATTAGTTGGTCTGAGGCCTAGGAGAGTAGGTTGGGCAAAAAGCATAATTTTTCTCCCCAATAAGCCCTTATGACCGAAAATTTGAAGTGTTTGGCTGCATTTTTGCAGCCAATTTTTATGGTACGCGATATGGCTTTCGTCGGCAAAAACCGATATATTTTTTGTAGTAATTTCGGTTAAAAAATTTTTGATTTTTGGTTGATAATTATAAGCGATTTATAAGCATTAATGAACTTAATTTAAACTAATTTTCGTGAACATTTTATGTCATGAACTGTCTTTAATTTAATTTACATTTTATGCTAGGAGTGCTTCCGGTTTCGGTTTTGAATAATTTTTTTTTCGAATAGAACCCAATTTTTCAAAATTTATCAACAATAAGGAAATAATTGAATAACCCATAAGAATAACATATCTAAACATAATAATAATTACATAAGTAATAATAAATAATAGGAAAAAAATCCTAATTTGGTTCGGGGTATTACAAACTGCACTAGCAGTTATTTAACTCCCTTAATATATATTATAATAATGTAATATATTTAATATAATAAACTATAAATATGTGATATTAATATAAATAATATTTAAATAAAATATTATTTACATCTCCCACTCACATATGAAGTTTCATTATATCATACACATCTTCATCATCATCAACAACATTATATTGATACAAATACCTCGTGTGACCAACGAGAGCATGAGTTACTATGCCATACACCTGTTAGGAATATATGGCACCTCAATCGTTTCATCAAGGATATGTGCAATCTCGTTATACCCCAGAATTCATTTAAACATTTAACACTTGTTGACATATCTCTATTGAATCCCTCAAAATAGAATATATTCAACTATATTCGCGAAATTCTAATGTATTCATTATCAAACTCCCAGCTTGATTGACTAGTCAAGAATCACTGATATTTGGGATCTTTTGTGTAAGCAATGGCTGCTTGATTATCACAATTAACTGATACAGCTCCCACTGAGGTGTTAGTTATCTCCAAATGTTTTAGGAATCTCCTTAACCAAATAGCCTCTTGAACAGCAGCAGCACATGCCACAAATTTGGCTTCCATTGTGGACAGTGTTATACAAGTTTGTTTCTTGCTACACCATGATATTGCTCCATTGTTGAGCAGGAAGACATAATCGGAAGTTAATTTTCGTTCATCTAAATCACCACTCCAGTCTGCGTCTGTATACCCATTGAGTGTCACATTGTTTCCTTGATAGCAAAGATGATAGTCTGCAGCCCCTTTTAGATATCTGAAAATCCTTTTCACTGTCGACCAGTGTCTTTGCACAGGATTAGACTGATACCTGCTGACTAGACCAACAGCATAACAAATGTCTGGTCGTGTGCACAACATTGCATACATCAGATTACCAATAGCACTGGCATATGGTATTTTGGACATTTCATCTTTTTCTTTTTGAGTCTTAGGACACATATCTAGGCTCAAATATTCACCCTTCATAACAGGAGTATCTAGTGGTTTGCAGTCTTTCATTTTGAATTGTTCCAAAAGTTTCCTGATGTAAGTCTCTTGGGATAGACCCAATAACCTTTTCGAGCGATCCCTTTGGATCTTGACACCAAGAATATATTCTGCGTCACCAATGTCTTTCATTTCAAAATTTGAAGACAACCATCTCTTGAAAGATTCAAGATACTCTTTGTTATTTCCAGCTAATAGTATGTCATCTACATACAGAAGATAGAATCACAAAATTGTTCTTAGAACGTTTAACATACACACAGTGGTCTTCGTTTATCATAACAAAGTTATATGAGATTACCGTCGAGTGAAATCTCAAATACCACTGTCTCGAGGATTGCTTTAGTCCATAAATTGATTTTTTAACTTACAAACTTTATCCTCTTGACCTTGAAGAACAAATCCTACAGGCTGATGCATGTAGATTTCATCTTCTAATTCTCCATTGAGAAAAGCAGTTTTAACGTCCATCTGATGCAATTCTAAATCCATACTTGCTACTATAGCTAGGAGTAAACGAATCGAGGTAAATCTCACTACAGGTGAAAAGGTTTCTTCATAATCTATACCCTCTTGTTGAGTATATCCTTTTGCCACCAAGCAAGCTTTAAACCTTTCTATTGAGCCATCAACTTTTCTTTTAATCTTAAGAATCCATTTATTCCCGATTGCTTTGCGTCCTTTTGGGAGGTCAACAAGTTCCCAGACTTGATTTGACTTCATAGACTCCATTTCCTCTTCCATTACTTTCTTCCATTTCTCTTTTTCTTGACATGTTAGAGCTTCTTTTACAGTTTTAGGCTCTTCTTCATCCACTGGAGAAATATCCCCATTTTCTGGAGAAACAAAGAAGGCATGACCTTCTATGTCATAATGCCTTTTTGATATTGATATCCTACAACTTTTCTGAGACTGTGGTTCTGTAGGACCTTCTGTAGATAAAATATCCTCATTAAGAATGGTTTGCTCCTCAACTGGGACAAATCTATCAAGATCCACATTTTTAGATATACCACTCCCACATGGATCAGATAGGATTTGGTTTTCCACTGTCTCAAAAATTGAATCGACTTTATCAATTCCACCCTTGTTAGGAAATTCATTTTCCAGAAAATGTGCATTTCGTGATTCTATTTCTGTAATATTCCCATCTTGATCTCCTATGAAAATGTAACCCTTAGAGTTTTTGCAGTATCTAATGAAGATACATTTCTTTCCTCTGGGACCTAACTTTCCATATTGACTCGTAGAGTCATGTATGTAAGCTGCGCATCCCCATGCTCTAAGGTTACTTAGGTCCGATTTTCTACCAGTCCATAATTCATAAGGAGTTGAAATGACTGATTTAGTAGGCACACGATTAAGCACATAAGCAGCTGTGAGTAATGCATCTCCCCAAAAAGAGATAGGTAAATTTGCTTGTGCCATCATAGACCTCACCATTTCCAACATTGTTCTATTCCTTCTCTTAGCCACACCATTTTGTTGAGGTGTGTAAGGAATTGTCAATTATCGAATAATCCCTTTTTCATTACATAATTCTTTGAATTGATCAGAAAGATATTCACATCCCTTATCAGTTCTTAAAACTTTGATAGTTTTGTCCTTTTGATTTTCAACTTCGTTTAGAAAGCGTCTAAAACAATCCAATGCTTCAGATTTGTGAGAAATCAAGTAGACATAACCAAAACGTGAATAATCATCAATAAATGTAATGAAATAGTACGCTCCATGTCGGGCTCTTACATTAACAGGACCACAAATATCAGAATGAACTATTTACAATGAAAGTTCGGATCTAATGGTTTTGCCGAATGGTTTTCTAGTCATTTTTCCAGCAAGACAGTGTTCATACTTTGATAACTCGACTTTTGAAGTAAGGTTCAATAACCCTTCTTTTACAAGACGGTTCATCCTATCTTGCCCAATATGACCTAATCTAGCATGCCATATGTCTACATTTAAACAAGCATTACTAGAGGAACATGCATTTAGTGAATATGAATAATCATCATAATACCTAAAAGATGTTCGATTACAATCTAGAATCATAAAACCATCGTGCATAAATCCATTACAATAACACACATCATCTTTGCTAATAAAAACTGAGTCTTTAGCAAACAATACTTCAAATCCTAATTTAAGTAATACTGATACAGATACAAGATTTTGCGTGATATCAGGAGCAAATAGTACATTATGTAGAATAAAAGCTCGACCGTTGTCAAGGTCAAGTTTGCAAGTTCCAAGTCCTTTGACTTCAACACGAGCATTATTTCCTACATATATCCATCTTATCCCCTGTGGAACATGACGAAAATCAACAAACGCTCCCCTATCTTGTCACATGGTCTGTTGCCCCTGAGTCTATAATCCACAAAGGAAAAGATTCAGTTAATAAGATAATACTAGAGATATTTATAATACTTGAAATAGAATTAGATGGATCTACCTTGTCCCTCTTGGGCTCGGGGAATTCCCTAGCAAAATGACCTAACTGGTGACAGTTATAGCAAGTCATTTTACTCTTATCCTTCTTATTCTTTTTCCCACGCTTTTTCTTTCCCTTCTTCTGATCAATTTTGTATTGAGCATTGTTCACTGGTTTATCATTGTTAGATCCTTTACCCTTCTTCCCTTTCTTCCAGTATTTCTTTCTCTTGAAGCCCGAAGCTCCTTTGGAACTAGAACCGGTATAGAAGGCAGCAGAAGATGATTTAAAAGCTCCTAGCCTTTCATCTTCCAGCTCAACATGTCGAGCTGCATCACCAAAAGTTCTAATACTTTCATTGTGGGTCAAATTGACCTTAAGATGTTCCCATTGATTTGGCAACGAGCGTATCAGGGCTTGGATCTGTTGTTCATCAGAAAGAGCGTGACCAGCAGTTTTAAGTTCGAGGATCATGTTTGACCTCTCCCTAAGGTGTTGTCTGATGTTATGATCTGGTTTTTTCTTATAAGTGTGGAACTTTATGGTCAACTGTCTCAGTTTGGTAACAGACATTCCACCATATTTCTCACGCAGATAAACCCAGATATCATGCACAGATTTGTGTTGTTCACACTCATGGATCATTTCATCGATCATTGAACTAACTAGTATACCACGTGCAGTGGAGTTCTTTTTCTTCCACGCAAGGTAAGCCTCTTGGTCCCTCCTTCCTTGATTTCCAGTTCCAACTCCCGGATCTTCCATGAATTGGTTTATAGCATCTAGTGTGTCTTGTTCGTCCAAAACATACCATATCTTATGACGCCAAGTGTCATAATTGTCCCCATTGAGTTTTTCTCCTTTGTTAAGCTCAGCTACTATTGATTTTGAAGCCATTGTCTTTTATGAAAAAAGTGATTCGACAATGTTATTGGTGTTTTATATTAAAATCTTATGTTAAGCTAAACAAAACATCTTAATATTGACACAAGACTTGATGTCGAAAAATAACATAAAGTTACTAATCTTCGATCTAATCATGCATCTCAAAAATAGATTTTTGTTTTAAAACATAAAACAACAAATCAGTTCATATAATTCATACTAGAGAATAATAAATGAACTACCACAATACTTTCAACTAAAACATCAGAATATGTATCAAGCTGAAAATAAAATAAAACACAACAGACGAGCTACCATAGGTCAATCAGCTAAATCATCAAAATGTATCAAGCTGAGACAAAATAAAAACAAAACCTAGCAAGAACTACAACATCAGTGTATCAATCTGGGAAAACAGGTTGCCTATGAACAGAACGAGCCAATTTTTCATTAGACTTCTGAATTCTTGTTCTATCGAGCCCCCTAGTTGCCGCACTATAGATTACTTTTGCCATAGGATCTAAGTGTGGATTCTTTACTCGACCATCCCTAGGTCCTGTCAGACTCATAAGATCAGATCGACGAATACCACACATCCCCGAGCATATAGTCCTAAGTGCTTGACTACCGTCAGTCTTAATGGAAGCTAGTGCAATAGCCTCCATCACATCCCGACCATTTGGCCTTTGATCTTTGATCCTATACTCATCCCAAAAGGTCTTGCGCAAATAGTACGGGAGTGTCCTAGCCCAAGTGGTAGGAGCATGTATGACCTTCAGCAAATGGGCGGATAGTAGGCCGTTGTTAATCAGAAATACAAACTGGTTGAACAGTTCTAGCAACTCAACATAATGGTCTCTAAGGTTGTGAGTGGGCTTCATCTTATAGCGTAGAAAGTTATGAAGAACTTCAAACTTAATCCTTATGTCGTGAGAGGAAACTGTTCTGCGATACAGACCTGAAAAATGAGCAGCCAAAAAAAAATTGACCAACAATCAATTAAAAAACTTTAACACATGAATTTCCTCAAAATAGGCATATCCACAAGTGTAATAAAGTTATATTTCTTTGGCTACCACTTTCTCAGATAATAGTAATCACTCAACAATTTCCAAAAACATTTAGACAGGAATTTCTACTAAATAAACGCATACGATAGGCTAAAACGTGCATTTAAAGTAAGAAAAATAGCTCAAAACACATCAAAACACGTAGAATAGTCCAGAAAACATAGTAGAACGTGAAGAACACAGCAGAAAAAGGTCTGACGCGCCACCACGCGCCGCCACACGCTCTCAAGCGCCGCCAAGCGCACCCTCTTGTCTGCGCATGAAACTCATGTGCCCGCCGGTGCGTGGGCCGCATGCACTGTCGCCGGTCACCTGCCGGCGCGTGGGCCTCACGCGCCACCACCGGTCCTGGCGCGTCGTCCGCATGCACCGGCGCGTGGCTTCCACGCTCCGCCACCGGAGGTCAGCCGCCGGCCGGTCAACGGTGAGAATCCGATTTGATTGAAAAAACTTTTCAAAATTATTTTAGGGTCCCTCCAAAAAATCAAATTTTCAAAAACAGACCCCCGAATTTTCAGAAACTTTTCAAAAAAGACCCCCAGATTCGAAATTTTTTCAAAAATTCATATCTCACAATTTACTAAGCCAAAAAATGTGAAAAAATTATCACCGTGATCCTGGTGATGAGGGCTACCAATCTATATCAAAAATTACATTTTTTGTTGATTTTGAATAAACCCATAAAATGGGTAAAAATTCACGGGACACCAAAATCGCATGAACTCATGTAATCAGTCAATTTAGGGAGATGTCATGAACATCTACGGACTGTAAACAGTAAACTGAAGCATCCAATTGATTGAAAAAAAAATAAAATCATGTAGCAGGACCCAAAAACCAGGCATGAAAGACAAGAAAAAAACATTCACATGGATAAAGTTGTATCATAACAATAATGTCAATAATCTACGCCTCTGAACATGTACATGCAGTAATAATCATTTCATCATAAAATTCCAAATCAAAGAAATTGATGATTTAGGACGGGGTACAACCATATGGGCTCTGATGCCATATTTCGGGCCCAGTAAAATCCTAAACACGAATAAAAGGAATCTGACCTCTGAGATGTAATGCGGAATGTTTCGAACAAGATTGTAATCCTCGTCCTTCCACGTCCTCGGGGTCCCAGTTACAGTATATGCGAACCAATTTCCACGAATTGTACTGTATATTATGTTTGTCTGTATACGATAATGGTATGTGTGTCTTATGCCTGTTCTCTTGGAATGAAATCCGTGCTTGTGGAATAATTCATCTGATTCTTTCATCTTATCCAAGAGAAGGGGGAAATTAACTGCACTAGCAGTTATTTAACTCCCTTAATATATATTATAATAATATAATATATTTAATATAATAAACTATAAATATGTGATATTAATATAAATAATATTTAAATAAAATATTATTTACAGTTGAATAATCCTAAACACCTGTAACTAAAGTACTGGCATTTCTAAATTCATAGTGTCTCATTTAATTTCCCAGAATTGTACAAAGTACTGTAAGTTCTCTAAATTTGCAGTTGACATGTTTAGCAAATGGAAGACTACATTTGTAAGGAATCTGCAGTTCAATGCCAAGTCTACAGCTGTAGAGTTAACAACTCTGCAGTTGAATGACTTTGCAGCTGCATATTTCCTTTACAATGGATTTCCAATTTTCTAAGTTTGTCTTTGCAATTTAGTGATTTTCACAGAGTCTTTTCACAATTCTAGCATACCCAAATTACCTCTCAAGATTGAGAATCTTGATTCACACAAAGGTTTAGTGAAAATATCAGCAAGATTCAAAATCAGTATGAATCTTTGTCAATTTCACATCCTTTCTTTCAACATGATCTCTTATGAAATGATGTCTTACATCTATGTGTTTTGATCTAGAGTGTAACACTGGGTCCTGTGTAATAGTAATAACACTTGTATTGTCACAGAAAATAGTGGTTTCTCTTGCATCAATCCCATAGTCTTGTAATTGATATTGCATCCATAAGATTTGTGCACAACAACTTCCAGCAGCAATGTACTCTGCTTCAGCTGTAGAGAGAGCAATAGAGTTTTGCTTATTACTGTGCCATGCCACCAATCTTTCACCTAAGAATTGACAAATCCCACTAGTACTCTTTCTATCAATTTTGCAACCTGCAAATTCTGAGTCAGTGTAGCCAATGAGTTCAATTCCTCCTTCTTTAGAATGCCATAATCCTAGATTTTGTGTGGATTTGACATATTTGATGATCTTCTTTACAACATTCAAGTGTGATTCCTTAGGATTAACTTAGAATCTAGCACATACACCTACTGCAAACATAATGTCAGGTCTACTTACTGTAAGGTATAGCAATGATCCAATTAACCTCCTATATTTGGTTACATCAACACTTTTGCCATTCTCATCTTTGTCTAAACTCACAGAAGGTGTCATAGGTATATTGGTAGACCTAGAGCTATCAATTCCAAATCTTTTGATAAGCTCTTGAGTATACTTAACTTGATTGATGAAAATTCCATCTCTCATTTTCTTAACTTGTAATCCCAAAAAGAAATTCAGATTTCCCATCATGCTCATTTCAAATTTCTCTGTCATGAGCTTAGAGAATTTTCAGCATAAATCTTCATTGGTTGACCCAAAGATTATATCATCAACATAAATTTGAACAAGCAGTATGTCATTTCCATGTTGTAATCTGAATAAGGTCTTGTGTTGGGACAATTTGAGTGTTTTGATTAGATCCCAAAACCCCTTGATTAATTTTCCTGAGTATAGTTCATCAGGATGATAGGCTCAGGATAGATATGTTAGAATAGATTTTTCTATCACAGGTATTCAGTTCAGGGGGAACGTGTTGAAGATTGAAGACTGATGGTGACGTCCCTGAAGTCTGAGGCATCTCCAACCCTGAAAGGTTTTGATCGTCCTGAAGATGGTCAACCTGAAGCTGCAACCTGAAAAACCTAGAAAGAGTCCTGAAGTTTCCTAGAAGCCATCCTGAAAAAGACCACTGATCCTGACAGAACTGAGTAGACTAAGTATGCTCAGGGAAGTCTCTATCAGTGAAGGCACAAGTAACCTTGATCAGGCCGAACGTCTTACTGATGTTCATAAGTCTGACTTGGGCCTAGTATCAGTTAACCTGATACTTGTAAGTCCTGAGACCCTAAGGTTACATGTGTACGAATGGAAGTCTGATGAAGCAGAAGGAATGTCCGAGTCTCCAACGTAAGATAAACATTTATTCTGAGTAAAGAACGAGGGACTCAGTTGTAACACCCCGCATAGGCAACAACTTTTAGTCCTTTAATTATTTTGTTTTAGGCGTAAGTTTGTGTGAGTACAAGGTTAGTCCTTTAAGTTGTTATGCCTTAGTATTTCTAAATTGGTTGCTTAGTATTAGTTGTCTCAATTAGTCTTAAGTGGACTCTTAAGATTAGTACTAGGTGTCGAATTATTTAGTGTAAGGATAAGAAGTATTATTGTTGAGGTTATAGTATTAGTCCTTTAAGAATAGTATTTCCTTAAGTATTAATTCATTAAGGGCATGTTAGTAATTGAGGAATTAAATTTAGGGATTTGACTTTATGAGGATTTGACCAAGAATAGGGTTAAATAATACTTGGGATAGTATTAATAATATTTTTGAAAATATGGAGTCTTGTACACTAGGGAATTTTCAAAAATTACAAGGTATTAAGACATGGATTTCTAGTATCTTTATTTATGGAAATAAATCATTATTCTTATGCAAGAGAATATAAATGCTTGAAGGTTAAGTATCACAAGAATAAAGAGTTAGTAAGGATCTTGCAAATAAGGAAATAAGTTGCCAAGTATGGAAATAGAGATACACCAAGATTTTGGGCCAATTTTTCTTGCCTTTTTCTTGCAATTTCGGCCAAGGCCTCTTATGCAGCCCTACACACTTATTTCCAACTCTATATATATGTATTGATCAAGTCCCCAAGACCCTTAGACACCCTAGAAATCGGCAGCCACCCATAGCACCCAATTTCGGCCATGTTTTGAAGTTAGAGGACTAGTTTTTCAGCAGCTTGTAGAAGTAGAAGGAGGGCAGATTTTTCGAGAGTTCTTAGAGCAAGGAATTAGCAAGCCAACGTACAACACTTCTCTATTTTCAAGTCAAGAAAAGGTGGGGGTTTAAACGGTGAAAAGTGGTAACTATAGTTCGACTTTTAAATATTTAGTTTGATGCAATTATGTGTTTATGTGCTAATATGAATGGATGGTCAGCTCTACCATCAATCTATGAATGGACAATCAGCTATATTGTCAAATGAATGTTAAGGATGATCAGCTATATCATCAATGAATGGATACGAAAGTCGTATCATATGTTAAGAAAGAAGGGTATGTTTACATGTTATTGTGTCCTTTATATTTAGACTTCGAACTAAACTATCCCCACGGAGTGATTATTTTATAATTGCTCACCCCTTCACCGAATTATATTTTCAGATTTTCAAGAGTAAAGGTGACGAGATTGGCGATGCGGAGGAAGATGGATGTGATGCGAGAAAGAAGAAGTTATTGGATTGAAGTTTTAATTAATAAATTCCAAGTAGGCTTTTATTTAAGTTGCAAGTATTTTATTTAATGTTTTCGGCACTTTATGTTTGCCACAAGACTAGACGTTTGCATGTTTTATTTCGAAGAGTGCAAGGACACGTAGATGATTGATTTAGGATTTGCTATGGTTTGATGAATTATGGGATTTTATTATGGATTTATATGAGGTATTATTATTTGATTATGTGTTAAATTGCATGATTATTAGGAGTTAAGTTGATGAATTTTTTTAATAATATGGCAGCTGATGGTTCGAATTTTATATGCATGATTAAGTGTTAATTTATGTGTTTAATTGTTCTTAAGAAAATTAGTATTGTCCTTAGTTTGCATGATCAATAAGTTAAGTTTTATAACTCCAAAAATTATGAAATTTTACCAGAATGTTTGCCATGATTTATAATGTATGTTGACCAATTTTCATGAGTTTTTACTTAGTAGAAGTCGAGGTTCCAGCTTTTAGTCCTTTATGTGTTTCTAGTCCACAAAATTCTTGTTTTCAAAATACCGAATTTATGCCCAGCTTATTTTCGAAATTTCAGCAGTTTATTAGCCATAAAATATTAAGTATTTTAGTCATAAAATCAGGAGCAAAATCGTTTTAAGGTTTCAGCTCAAAATTAGTCCTTTATCTTTGTTTTACGAGCTTTTCAAGTGTTTTAAAGATGAATTTGCATGGCAAGTCTTTACAATAGTTTTAATATGATTTATTTGAGTATTTAGAGGTCTTAGATGATTTGGCAAGATAATAGTATTAAAGAAAATGGATTTGGTATTAGTTAGTGGACTGTTCTTATACACAACCAGTTTTGATGAGTACACCCAGGCTATTTTCGTGAGATTTATGTCCTAGCTGTTGTACATGATTTGTTTAAGTATTATTGCATGATTTGATCTCTTATGATGATTTTATTAAAACATGTTGGATACAATTGAGATGATATTATTTATGTTCTTCATGGACGTATTGAATGAGTTATTTATTGTGAATGTTTGATTTATTTGCCTTTAAATAAAAAGGGGTTTTTCAAAGGAAAGAATTTTACTTAGTAGAAAATGGGTGCACGTTCTAAAGAATGTTTCTATTAAATAATTAATTAAAAGTGAGACTTCCGCTGATTTGTAAATGTATAGAAATTTTAGGGCGTGACATCAGATTTATAAATGTACGAGGATCAGTAAAGTCAATGCCGACAAACTAGCCATTGAACAAGCGACCAGTAAGAAGGCGACACGTATGTACGGAGACTGAGCACATTTAATGCGTCTCAGAGGTGCAGGTGACGGATCAGAAACTTTGCCATACTAGGTATGGTCATTGTCAGACAAGGACAACCAGTACCTGCACTTACCTAAAATAGGAGGGTTTGAGACGGATCTCCACCAACGGATCTATTTCAAACCCCCCTATAAATACAGAAGGCCTTGCTCCCATTCAAGGCTAACGGGAAATTTCCAAGAGAAAACTCTCAAGATTCCAAGCACTCAAAGCATACTTTGAACAACACTCTGAAACCTTAAATTTCCCTAGTGTTGTAGTAGGAATCTTTTCTGTATTTTGCTTAGAGTATTGATCCCATCCTTAGAACTGATTTGTTAGAAGGATCAATACACAATAGTTGGAAAACGTGAATACCAAGCCCCTCAGGTTGTGAGTTGGTTGGTAGGAAGGACTGGGACTTATAAAATGCCCAGGGGTCAGTTCCTTAGTGAGGAAGTTGGCTATTAGTGTCCCTTGGCACATAAAACCCAAGTACTTATCCTTAGGGTTTTGAGGATAGCTTCCTGTTAAATCAGGTCATGGACGTAGGAGTTGGTTATCTCCGAACCACGTTAAAAAGACCATTGTGTGCTGATTTACTATTTACTCAGGATCATAACTGTCATTCATATTAAACTGAAGCATACTTGCATTGTTTTGAAAACCATCAGGATTGACTCTTCATCCTGATCTGTAAAACTGTGCACCAGCCTTATCCACGTTTTCACTAAGCAAACTGATAAGTTTTCAGGAACTAAAATGAGTAGAAACTTAAGGGCTCACATTCCGCACTAAACTGAGCTTACTGAGATAGTAGTCCAACTGACTAGCTTCCGAGCTGTCAGTAGGATTGCTATCACTACTGAGCTTCTGATTGCACAACTCTGACTTAGCCTATTTGGTTCATTGCTGATTCGTCCCTGCTGCCCCTGAGGACCATCAGTTTAACTGAACACTTCAGGAGCTTCCTGACTAAGTCTGAAAGAGCATTTTTCTGAGATTTTTGGGAAAATCTGACATCAGTGTATTCCCACCATACACTGATTTATACTCATTTCGGGACCAACAAGTGGTATCAGAGCAGTGGTTCAAAAGACCACTGACTTTGTTTACTAACAGTTTCTGAGGAGAAACTTTTGGTGGTCAACTGAACAGATCTTGTTTCTGAAAACTTGCATATCATGGCAACCGGTTCTAAGCGCCTTGAAGGCAGTCTTCCTGAGTTCTCTATTGACAACTATGATTATTGGAAATTCAGGGTCCTTGCACATCTCCACTCCATCCATGATCAGATGCCCCAGGTGATTGAGCATGGTCCTATCAGATTTATGAGGAATCTTCAGACAACCTGGCCTGTAGCTGGTAATGTCCCTGTTCCAGCTGTCGGAGATGAGCCTGTGGAGAGGTCCGCGATTACTGCTGGTTGTTGGGGAATTTAAACGCGGATCTATTCGGGATTTACGCTAAATACAAATTTAAGCCTACAATTAATATCATGATTTAAACATAATTAAATCAAATAATTGTATACCAAACAACAGGCTTTGCGTGCAAAACATATTAACAAATATAATCACATAAAGCCCTAAACATGTGGAACTAAGGGATTTAGTGAATTATACCTCCTGGAGAAAAGGCAGTTTCTGAGACAAAAGGCGTCCTCTTGAGATGCCTTAGAGGTTTCTGAGACAAAAGGAGTCCTTTGAGATCCTCTAAATTTTAACAACAATCAAATTGATCAACCCAAAAGCCTTCTTAAGTATTCCCTCGTCCTTACTCGTACACCCGGTGGGAGGCCACACAAATAATCACAACACAAGGAAAGAAAAATATTTGTTGCCCAAAAGAAGCTCGAATTTTCGAAAATTGCTTCCTTATGATAATCTCATATGAAGTCTTGTATCATCTCATATTTATAGTGAGAATACAAGATCTTGAATATCTTGAATATCTAATATTTCAAATCTTGATTATCATGAATATCAAATATTCTAATCTTGATAATCTTGAATACTAAATATTCAATTCTTGATATTTCTTTCTTCATTATTTTCAGAAAAAACAATATGTATATAATTCCATGAGATCTTGATTTTATTAGATATTCTTGTATCCAAGATACATATCTATTTTTCATAAAATCTCTCACCAATATATTATACATAATTTTCGAAAAAAAACATGATAAGTTGGGCCCAAAATTATTTCTTTTATTTTAATCACCTTATTCATTGTTGGACATTTAATTGGGCTACTTGAGGGGCCTTTTGGAGAATTAAGATTGGACCTCCTAATGGGCCTTGAATTCTAATATTGAGCCCAATGTCATTCAACACATTAACATTAATCTCACTCCACTATAGGATTAATCTTGCACTATCCATCTTAACCCATATTACAATCATATGGCTCCCGGTCATTATTTCTCGTGTTTAAGATTCTCTTGTCCGTTAATTAATCAAGCCACTGAACGCTTTAATTAATTTAACATTTTATCCTTGGAGTAAGGACAACTCTTCTTTATCATCATACCGGAAACAAATTCCACTTGCAAGATTTAGTATGACGAACGTTTAGAGCCCACCAAGGGGACTAATCATGCATGACTTTCCAAGCACACGTTCCTCTGTATTAAATCTTAGCAACTGTCATGTTCTCAATGGTGTCATCCAAGATGCAAAGTATTGAGTCTTATTGACTCTCTACCCATAACAAATTAAATTGCCACGCACGGATCACTCACATTCCTATTTAAGGGACAGAGGTTTAGAAATGAACGACCACTGAGGTCTAATTCTTCATCCCATAAATCAGTACGGAAGAATTACCTCGCTGTAGGTCCTCTTCAATGCATCATCATGTACTAGTGCAATCCCTTGGTCAAGATAAACCAATCTGGGATCTACACATCAACTGTTTACCAATGGGGTGTTCAAATCCCATCTAGGTTGTGAATTTAGTACTTGTTACAAGAAACTGATAATCTGATCTTGCTGTGAGTTATCCGGGGATCACCACATTTATCTATAGTGTAACTTGTACTATTGTATGAACAAATTGCAATAAATAAATAACATTCATATTTATCTAAAGCGCAGTGATAAAAGATTTATTTCAGATAAAGCTCAAAGATTCAGTTTAGTTATACAAAGTAAAAGCATACTTTCTAGTATAACCCTAACAATCTTCCACTTATACACAAAGTCTTCTTTTAAGTTTACTTCAGCATATCTATGTACTACACATCTCCTAATAATTTCTCCCACTTATACTCAAAGCAGATTGGCAACACACTTGACTCCCATTCCTTCCACATGTCTCTCGAATGTTGACAGAGGCAGATCCTTTGTGAAAAGATCAGCTAGGTTGTCTTCCGTTGCGATCTTTGCCACTTCTATGTCTCCTCTCTTAACGATTTCTCGTATAAGATGGTACTTCCTTTCAATGTGTTTGCTGGCTTTGTGGGCTCTTGGTTCCCTTGAATTTGCAACTGCTCCGGCATTGTCACAATAGACTGTGATGATGTCGGGCAAATCCGGAACTACATCCAAGTCCACTAAGAAGTTCTTGAGCCATACCGCCTCTTTCGCTGCTTCACAATCAGCTACATACTCGGCTTCCATGGTAGAATCAGCGATGTATTTCTGCTTAAAGCTTCTCCATGTCACGGCTGCACCTCCCAGATATAACACACTACCCGAGGTAGACTTTCTGGAATCTAAGTCTGATTGGAAATCTGAGTCCGTGTAACCGACGGGGATTAGACTATCTGACTGATAAACCAACTTCTATCTCGAGTTCGCTTGAGATATTTCAGAATGTTTTTAACAGCCGTCCAATGCTCTTTCCCGGGGTTACTTTGATATCGTGCTACCATGCCTACGACAAAGCAGATATCCGGTCTCTTACATAGCATAGCATACATGAGGCTTCCAACTGCTGAAGCATATGGGATGCCTTTCATGCAATCTATCTCTTCTTGTGTCTTCGGACACATCTCTTTCGAAAGATGAATTCCATATCTAAAAGGTACAAAACCTTTCTTGGAATTCTGCATGCAAAAACGTTTCAAAATAATATCTATGTATGAAGTTTGCGATAAGCCGATCATTATTTTCTTGCGATCTCGAGTAATCTTGATCCCTAAGACATGACCAGCTTCCCCTAAGTCCTTCATATCAAATTGATTTGACAACCATACCCTCATGTCTGACAACACCGCCACATTGTTTCCAATGAGCAAAATGTCGTCTACGTATACTATCAAGAATACCACGGCAGTTCCGACACACTTCTTGTACACACAACTCTCAATTTCATTTTGATCAAAACCGTAAGACTTTATTACTTGATCAAAACATTGATTCCAAGCTCGCGATGCTTGCTTAAGTCCGTAGATAGACCTTTTAAGCTTGCATGCAAGGTGCTCTTGGCCTTTTTCAATAAAGCCTTCGGGTTAGCGCATATAGATTTCTTCTTCAAGACGTCCATTTAGGAAAGCTGTCTTGACATCCATTTGCCAGATCTCAAAATCAAGATGTGCAGCTATCGCCAAGAGAATACGGATAGACTTAAGCATGGCTACCGGCGAAAAGGTTTCCTCATAATCGATCCCTTCTTTCTGAGTATATCCTTTTGCCACAAGTCTAGCTTTGAATGTCTCAACCTTCCCGTCTGATCCTCTTTTTCTCTTGTAGACCCACTTACATCCAATGGGTTTTACCCCATTGGCTGGCTCAACAAACTCCCAAACCTCATTTTTATCCATGGAACCCATTTCGGCTTCCATTGCGGTTTGCCAAGTATCCGCATCATTATTTTGGAGTGCTTCGTCGTATGTCCATGGGTCTAATTCATCCTCCCCTCGGACCAAGTCAGAAGACTCTCCCACAAACATGAATCTCTCAGGTTGTCTCACAACCCTCCCACTATGACGAGGCTCCGGTTGTGTTGGTGTATCGCGTGGTACATCAACTTGTACCCTTGGTATAGGATTATACCCTCTTATTTCATCTAAGGTAATCTCACTTTTGAGCTTTCTATTGTTCACATAGTCTTCTTCCAAGAACATAGAATGCGTACTAATTACGATTCTTCGGTCCTTGGGACTATAGAACATACCCCCTTTCGTTCCTCTAGGGTATCCTACAAACAGCCTCAATTCCGAACGTGGATCCAATTTTCCAGCTTCCTTGTCCAACACATATGCCGGACACCCCCAAATCCTTATGTGTCTCAAACTAGGCTTACGCCCGGTCCACAGTTCTGTGGGAGTTTTAGGAACCGATTTGGATGACACCAAGTTTAGAATGTGAGCCGCTGTTTCCAATGCATAGCCCCAAAAAGAATTGGGTAACTCCGAATAACTCATCATGGATCTGATCAGTTCTAAAAGAGTTCTATTTCTTCGTTCCGCAACCCCATTTTCTTGAGGGGTACCAGGTGCAGTTAATTGGGATACAATCCCTTCTCTTGATAAGTAGGTCAAAAATTCATTGCTGAGGTATTCGCCCCCACGATCCGATCGTAGGAACTTGATACTCTTTCCCCTATGTTTCTCGGCCTCGGCTTTGAACTCTTTGAATTTATCAAAGGTTTCCGATTTGCGCCGCATAAGGTAAACATACCTATATCTTGAGTAATCATCCGTAAATGTTACGAAATACTCAAAACCTCCTCTAGCTTGAACCGATATTGGCCCACATATGTCAGTGTGAACGATTTCTAACACTTCACTAGCTCTATTCCCCTTGGCCCCGAAGGCCCTCTTGGTCATTTTCCCCTCTAAACAAGATTCACACGTTGGAAACGGCTCAACATGGAGAGACTCCAACGAGCCGTCCGCCACCAACCTTTGAATTCTCTTTAGATTAAAATGACCAAGTCTTAGATGCCATAGAAGTGTTTCGTTCACTGTTGAAGAAAATTTTCTTTTCTTAGAAATGGTCGATGTGTTATAAGATGCATTTTGTGTGTGGTGTGCACTTTTAATAGTATAAAGATTATTCACTAATGTTCCCGAACAGATGAACTCATCGTTTCGAAAAATAATAACCATATTATTAAAAGAAACTGATTATCCATCAACGTACAATTTAGAAACCGAAATTAAATTCTTCCTAAAATTGGGAACATAAAGAACATCCTTTAAAACTAAAACTCTATCTTCAAAAAATAGGTGCACGTCTCCCACTGCGACAACTGCTACCCTCGTAGCATCGCCCAATGTGATGAGGATCTCATTCGCACTAAGTTGCTGGGTTTTCCGGAACCCCTGTAAAGTGAAACATACATGATCAGTGGCTCCCGTATCCACTACCCATGAATGGGAAGCATATGCCGCTAAACAAGTTTCAACAACAAGTGCATGAGAATTACCTTTCTTCCCGGCCTTCTTTGGCTTGGGACAGACCGTACTCCAATGTCCTTTCTCACCGCAGTTGAAATACTACCCTTTGGTAGCTTTCTTGACCCCTCCCTCATTAGTCACCTTACCCTTAGCTTGGTTCGGCCTTTGGTCTTCTTCTTCTTCTTCCCACCTTTCGGTGCGGAAGAAGTCGGACCGTTTGCCACCAAGACTTGAGTTTGGTGTCCCATGAGTGTCTCCGCCGATACCAAAGCTTGCAAGAGTTGTGCCAATGTGAACTCTTTATTATTCATCATATAGTTCAACTGGAACTGCTCAAAGCTTTTCGGTAAAGAATGGAGAACGAAATCAACTTGCATTTCCACATCATATTCCGCTCCAAGTACCTCTAACTTGTTGAGGTAGCCCATCATCTTGAGAACGTGATCCCTCACGGGCGTTCCGTCCACCATTTTCAGCGACAACATATCTCGCACGGTGATTTGCCTATCCGTACGATTCTGATGAGCGAACATCTCCTTAAGGTTTAGCATCATATCAGAAGCGGATTCCATGTCTTGGTGTTGGTGTTGCAACACATCTGACATTGAAGCCAAGATGGTACACCTAGCCATTTCATCGGATTTCATCCACTCCCTATGATATTCCCTTTCGGCAACATCCGCATCATCCATAGGCGTAGGGGGCTTTGGGGCGTCAAGAACCCATTTGTGTTGTTGTGCGGTTAGGACAATAAATAAGTGACGTTTCCAATCAACATAATTTTCATCTTCCAATTTGTTATCTTTAAGTATCGTAAACAGTGGATTAAAAGTAGATGACATGCTGAACTGAAATAAAATATACATTGCATCAATACATACATCGATTCGTAAAGATTATCACAAAATTTCGATTATACTTTGTATAAAATCTCAAAAATATATATAGTATAAATCGGCCGACATCTTAAAACAGTTCACATAAGCCACGATGAGTGTGGACATTTATGCAAACACATTTAAGCAAGTTACAAACAAGAACAGTTACAAACTTTTAATTTCAAAAATTAATAGTCGGCTCCCACTTGACCATATAAAATTGGTAGGGACTCCGATGGGGAGTAATTAAATGCTAATTTTATACCTAAGTATTAACCATGATTAAATACAGGATTATCACTTCGTTTTGAGCAAGCCACTCGATGGGAGGGTTAATACCGCCACTAATAATAATCCACAATCATCCTTTTGAGAATTCGTTCATGTGAACTTGTCTTTTGGCCTATCCGATAGGGAGAAAGGTTCTTGCCAATGCGTAGCCAAAAGACTTCACAAACAAATAAATCATGGAGGCCAAATAATTCAATTTTATTATCTAGAATAAAATACCGAATTATATTTAAAACATACTTAGTAATTTTTGGAGTTGAGATTTTTCATCACGATATTCATGCAATAAAAATATTTAATCAAATTAAATAAATAAAGCATGCATCAAAACAAATTAAACAAATTGGCACGTTATATCCAATTGTCATGGTTTAATTTCTCGTTTTGACTACGAGATATTGTAATCACCATTCGTCTTCAAGCTTTATCGTCCGTCTCGATTAAGCTCCCACTCGACCGCAACAAAATTTCCCCAACTTTGTCTCCGGACCTTAAAATCTCCGTTCTTCGTCTTCGATATCGGTTACAATTTATTTATAAAATAAATAAATAAACCTATCGTCTAGGCTAGTCTATTACATAAAAATATCCTAGTCTATCCGTGGATTTTCTCACAGGAAAAATGATCCGAACGAATCGGATTTTAAAACCGCATCATAATACATGCATGCATAAAAAATATTAAATACCATTACAATTGGATACCTGCAAAAAAGATCTAGCAATTCTAATATCCAATTTTCAAATTTAATATTAAACACTTAGATTACAGTTTGACGTATAGTGCCCGAAACCGGCTCTGATACCAGTTGTTGGGGAATTTAAACGCGGATCTATTCGGGATTTACACTAAATACAAATTTAAGCCTACAATTAATATCATGATTTAAACATAATTAAATCAAATAATTGTATACCCAACAACAGGCTTTGCATGCAAAACATATGAACAAATATAATCACATAAAGCCCTAAACATGCGGAACTAAGGGATTTAGTGAATTATACCTCCTGGAGAAAATGCAGTTTCTGAAACAAAAGGCGTCCTCTTGAGATGCCTTAGAGGTTTCTGAGACAAAAGGAGTCCTTTGAGATCCTCTAACATTTAACTACAATCAAATTGATCAACCCAAAAGCCTTCTCAAGTATTCCCTCGTCATTACTTGTACACCCGGTGGGAGGCCACAGGAATAATCACAACACAAGAAAAGAAAAATATTTGTTACCCAAAAGAAGCTGCAATTTTCAAAAATTGCTTCCTTATGATAATCTCATATGAAGTCTTGTATCATCTCATATTTATAATGAGAATACAAGATCTTGAATATCTTAAATATCTAATATTTCAAATTTTGATTATCATGAATATCAAATATTCTAATCTTGATAATCTTGAATACTAAATATTCAATTCTTGATATTTCTTTCGTCATTATTTTTGAAAAAAACAATATGTATATAATTCCATGGGATCTTGATTTTATTAGATATTCTTGTATCCAAGATACATATCTATTTTTCTTAAAATCTCTTACTAATATATTTTACATAATTTTCAAAAAAAACATGATAAGTTGGGCCCAAATTATTTCTTTTATTTTAATCACCTTATTCATTGTTGGACATTTAATTGGGCTACTTGAGGGGCCTTTAGGAGAATTAAGATTGGACCTCCTAATGGGCCTTGAATTCTAACATTGATCCCAATGTCATTCAACCCATTAACATTAATCTCACTCCACTATAGGATTAATGTTGCACTATCCATCTTAACCCATATTACAATCATATGGCTCCCGGTCATTATTTCCCGTGTTTAAGATTCTCTTGTCTGTTAATTAATCAAGCCACTGAACGCTTTAATTAATTTAACATCTTATCCTTGGAGTAAGGACAGCTCTTCTTTATCATCATACCGGAAACAAATTCCACTTCCAAGATTTAGTATGACGAACGTTTAGAGCCCACCAAGAGGACTAATCATGCAAGACTTTGCAAGCACACGTTCCTCTGTATTAAATCTTAGAAATTGTCATGTTGTCAATGGCGTCACCTAAGATGGAAAGTATTGAGTCTTATTGACTCTCCACCCATAACAAATTAAAGTGCCACACATGGATCACACACAGTCCTATTTAAGGGACAGAGATTTAGAAATGAACGACCACTAAGGTCTAATTCTTCATCCCATAAATCAGTACGGAAGAATTACCTCTCTGTAGGTCCTCTTCAATGCATCATCATGCACTAGTGCAATCCATTGGTCTAGATAAGCCAATCTGGGATCTACACATCAACCGTTTACCAATGGGGTGTTCAAATACCATCTAGGTTGTGAATTTAGTACTTGTTACAAGAAACTGATAATGTGATCTTGCTGTGAGTTATCCGGGGATCACCACATTTATCTATAGTGTAACTTGTACTATTGTATGAATGGATTGCAATAAATAAATAACATTCATATTTATCTAAAGCTCAGTGATAAAAGATTTATTTTAGATAAAGCTCAAAGATTCAGTTTAGTTATACAAAGTAAAAGCATACTTTCTAGAACACTCAGTATCTCACAAACATTCCTTACTCTCATCTCTTCTCAGAGTTAAAGGCTCTGGAATTTGACCTCGATAAGAAGAAGACGAAGGGTGTTGCAAGTGAGGATGTGAGTGAGGAGAAGACACCTGAGAAGAAAAGAGTGTGGCTCTTAAAGCTACTCCTGAGCCTGAGGCTGGATCTGGCTCGAAATCACTGAAGGACATGAACAAGGATGACCCAACCCTGGAGTACAGCCTGATGGCACGGCGTTTCGAGAAACTGAACTCTCTATTCGGCAGGTATAAGAAGTTTTATACTGACACCCGTGATCGTAGGTATTCCGGCCCTAGGAGATGGAGCCCCCGGAGGGAAGAGAGGAGGGGTTCAGATTCTAGGAGAGAAAGGGACGAGCCTAAGCGGAGAAGAGATGAGAAGAGCTCCAGAAGGAGAGACGACGCTGAACCCAGAAGATCCAGCTCCAAGCCTGAAAGATCATCAGGGAGCAGGAGGGAGTCGTCAGATAAGAGGTACACTGACAAACTGGGTGTTTCTGATGTAGATCAGTGTTACCACTGCAAGAAGACCGGACATTATCAGTATGATTGTCCGGAGCTCAGTGCTAGCTAGAGAGAAGATCGAAAAGCAAAGAGAGATCTCAGGGCATCAGATCTGAGAGCTTTGGTTGCTGAGGATTTCTCAGATTCAGATGGCCCAGGATGCCGATCCCCTGAACTCTTCTCCAACGAGGAGTATGATGATGGATTAGGGTCATAATTGTATGTTTTTGCATCCATTTATATATGGTTTTGATGTGCTTATGTTCATATTTGACCCTAAAATGATATACTTTGTGCATTTAACTCTTTTTGGCTAGAAAGTTTTGATTATAGGTAGAAACGAGCAAAATAAGGAAGAAATAAGCAAAATTGAGAAAATTCTGGATTTCTGGAGTCAAGCCAATGGAAGTAATTGTTATTCCATGATAAAGAGCTTTAAGAGAGGGTCGCAACGAAAGAAGAATAGAGTCAATCGAAGTTCTAGAACTCCAGATATGATGAAAATGAGGATAGTAGAGCATGACCCGAGCTAAGAAATGGGATCGGCAACAAGTCTTCTCGGATTGGCAGCACCTAAGGCTACGATCACGCAAGAAATCATTGGAGCGGCAGCCAGAGGCTCGCGCGAGCTCGCTCCCAATCACGTTCGGCAGGGATCACGCCTTGGTTCGGCAGCTTGCAAAAGCGCGCGATCCCGCTACCGATCACGATCGGCAGCCTCCAAGCTCACGTTCGGCAGCAGTGTTAAAAATCCAAAATTTTTGGGCTATTTTCGTATTTTCGCTCGTTTAATGAAGGACACTTTGGACTAAACATTATGAGCACTATAAATACTCCAAGGATCAGATTCTCAAGGCATCTATTCCATAATCTAGTTTAGAATCAAGTTCTTAGATTAGATTAGAGAGAGAAATGTAGTTACTAGTTGGGTTCTTAAGATTTCTTCTTACGATTTCATTGATAACTTTAGATCTACCGCTTGGATCGTTGATCCATTTTCTCCTGCATTCTCGTCTCGACTAGAGATACATTTCTACCATTTGAATTCCAATTTCCATTGCCGGATTGTTAGATAGCATTTTAGAGGTAACTTGTATCTTTCCAATTCTCATTGTAATAGGCAGTATCTTTACATTTCTTGTATGATAATGATTGTTTCTAGCTTAATTTCATTGTAATAGGTAATATCTTTACATTTCATTGTTTCTTGTATGATTGTATGATAATGATTGTAATAGGTAATATTCATGGTATATTTTGAGTATGATGTGAGTTATGTAGGAAAAGTACAAGTAAAAGGGTGAAATATGAAAAAAATTTCAAAGTGGGGAGTAAAGGCTCAGATCCGCAGCACCTCTACTCGTGATCGGCAGTACCCTAGCCTGGGATCGTGCGGACGCTGCCTGGACCGGCAGCAAGGAGCTCACGTGAGCTCGCGCACGAGTGCGTTCGGCAGCGAGGAAGTAGAGGTTCGACAGGGTGTAATTTTGCACGAACACACACCCGAGTGGCGCGATCGGCAGCTAGCATGTAGGGGATCATGCGACGTGTATAAAATACAATTTTGGACCTATTTGGGGCAAATTTGGAACACAATTTCCAAGGTAAGCCCACTAACCCTCTTTCCTTTTAAATACATTTTTTACACACAAACACACACTCAAAATCTTGCTCTCTCTCTCAAAACCCACGAAAAAAAAAAGTAGGAAGAAGAAGAAAAAAATTACTTCTCAAGTTTTTGACTTCTTCTCAATTAATCCTTCTACAGGTATGTTCCTTTCACTCTCCCTATCAAATTCTTGTAATATTGAAAAGAATCCGTGGTGACATTGCCTAGAATTAAAAATTGAATATCTAGGGTTCTTGAGCATGAAATTGGAGATTTTCAATTTTATTGAGTTTTTGTGCAATTGATGATGCATATATGCTACATTATTGATGGGTAATCATTTAGAAACCCAATTGCATGCCAATTTTGTGTATTTTGAACTTAATTGAGGATTGAAATTTTAGGGGTAGGCATAGTGACGAATTTTGGGAAATTTTATACAATATTTGAATTGTCATGATATTGTTGTGCTAATTGTTAATGGGTATGAGTATATTGATGCTAGGTTGAGTTAATGATGTTAATTCACCAATGATTGGTGCTTATTTGAGGTTTCATGCATATAAGGCATTGGCATGACTATTATTTGTATGATTTCCCTGATTCTAGAATAAGACCCATTATGTTCAATTTGTTATACTTAGTGAATAATGTTGATAATGACTTGAGTGCATTGTTTTTCTCTTGCTCATGTATAGAATTCCTCTAGGAAATATTGATGGCTTAACTCTATGATCTATATATCTAGCTCATGCCTAACATCTTTTGTAGACCATGCCTAAGAAAGGTAAGAATATCACCTCAAGTTCACGAAGGTATGAAAGTCAAGATGAGAATAAGAATGATGTTGGGTTAGAGGAAGAATGTTATGAAATTTTCCATGTCAAACCTTCGACATACAGAATCTTCTTTGGAGTTAATGTGGTTTTTTATGTCAAATTCGGGAGATTCATCAATATGGAGTTTCACAGCGCAAGATATTTTCTAAAGGAAACCACTAAGTTCCTAAAATTTTGGAATGATGTTGAGGATCTCTTTAATAATGTGGGATGGAGTGGATTGTTGAACATCAACAACAACTCGTATAGGAAACTTAATATCTAGTTTCTCATCACATTCCAAGTCAAGAAGGAGAGTGGTATTCCTACTAGGATCTATTTTCAGATTGACAACAAAGCCCACTCATTGACCATGCAAGAGGTAAACCGAATCTTCGGTTGTGAAGAAGATGCTCCACCTCTTAACTTTTATAACAAGGGAAGGTTTGTGCAACATCAAGCATTGTGGAGAGCAATTGCTAATGATGATGATATCATGTTCAGAGCCCATCACTATAAAGCAACTAAAATTGCTAATCCAATTTTCACTTATGTGCAACAAATCTTAGCACATACGGTATTTGGTAGGAAGGACACAGAGGAAGTGCTCCATGAGGAACTTTTCATTCTATACTCAATGATCACTGGTTTGAAGACTAACTTTGGAGCCTACTTTTGCATGAATTTATCCAAACTTTACTCTGAAGGAGATTGTGCGTTTGGAGGAATGATAGCCCACTTAGCAAGAAAAGTTGGATGGGAGCCGAGTGATATTAGAATAGAGTGCTTATATCTTGATCCACAATACTTGTTAAGATCAAATATTCTCACAAAGAAAGGAAACACTCACTGCATAATTGGCTTACCATGTGAGGAGTGGCCATTTCCATTGGTGGATTATGAATCCCTCACCATAAAGAATGGAGTGAATTGGAAATTTTGTAGCTCGTCACACTTTGAGATTGCAAGGAAGTTCTATGAAGAAAAGTAAGTGGTGAAAAGAGAAAGGGTAGAGAGTCACTCGAAGGGAGGATCTAATAACGAGCATGTGGGATATGAAAAGGAAGATAGAAGGAAGAGTGAAATTGAAAGGGGTCAAGAGTTTCAAACTCTTAGACATGAAGTGAATATCCTTAAGGAAAGTCAGTTTGCTCTTCAATCCGATGTGATGGCTATCCGTGCTGATATGTCCTCTATTTGCAAGATTATGGTAGAGATGCAAGAGACTCAAAAGAGGATGATGGATTTTTTTATTGATAAGGACCATGCTACTTCGCCTAGTTATTCTCCTTCATGAAGTGATGATTTCGATCTAACTTCATAAGGATGGGTAACACTTTTTTACCTCTATCTCGCTTCTATCCCGAAGTCATAGTTTATTTGTTTTGTAAGGATATTGTTGATGATTGTTTGTATTTTTTAGGTATTGATTTTATGATACTTTGTGATGGATTATATTTGACTTGGATTTTATTGCTTATGACGCTATTTTGTTTGAGCTTTATTCTTGTGCATTGCTTGATATTGTCTCCACTTCTTTGCCAAACTTTTTAGACCTTGGGTCCAAAAAAGTTTGGGGGGGTGTGATCAATTCGTCATTCTCTTCGCAATGCTATTATCATATTGATTTTTAGTGCTTCTATGATGTTTTAGACTATATGCTTATTGTGAGGCATTGCTTTGCTTGTTATTTTTGGCTATATTGTTGTTTGCTTTGAGTAGTGAATGCATGAGATATGCTTATTGTTGTGTGGATGAGTTGAAAGTCTTGATTAGTGTAGTGGATTTATTGCTTGATTCTCGTCTTATCTTTGATACTTTTGATTTCATAATTCTTGAGATTTCAATGACATAAGCATTCTTGATATGATATGAGTGTTGATCACCATAACCCGTGAGATTTGAGCCATATATGCCCATTTCAATCTTGAAAGGATGATATTCTTTTAAGTGAGTTCCACACATGTGCATTATACTCTAGAACTTGGCTTTAGTCTTATTTGAGGCTACATTAGATATTGATTTCACATGAGATGATATGAGGCATTTTCTTTAATCTATATTGAGCCACTTTGCCTTATGAGCCTACCAATGATATTGATATCCTTTGCTACCCATTTTGTGCTTACAATCCTTTCATTTGGCTAGCCAAACTTTAAGCCATTTTCCTTCCTTTTTGGAACTCTCTTGTCCTTATGATTAGTAGAGTGAAAAGAAGGAAGAAAGCTTGGTGATATGATGAAGAAATTGGTGGCTAAGGTTGAAAGATATTCATGAATGCATGGATTGTTATGAAAAGAAGGTTCAAAGGCAAGTGCTTGCAAGAAATTGAGAAAGGTTGACTTTTTGAAAAATTATGGTCAAGTTTGACTCTAGTGTTGTGAGTAAGTTCACAATTTTGCAAAAAGGGAAGAATGATTCTTTGAAGTGTGATTTTGAAAGAGCATGAAGAGCATGTGTACAATTGCATGAAGAGGTGAATGATCTCTATGTTGATTCCTTCTATGCTTTATTGATCATACTTAGTTACTTTTACCATATGTTCCTTCCCTACCAAAGAGCCAACACTACAACCTTTAAAAGTCCTCATTAATGTGTGATTGATTTGTCATTAGAAGTGGTGGAGAATGTAGATTTGAGCCAAGCTTATGGTAGTATGTGTATGTGGTGCGATGTATGAGTGAGCCTAAACACTTGAGGGTAGAGCTAAACACTTATCTTGTGAGGATCATGACTCATTGATTTGATGTTGTGCTAATTGATTTGATCTTGATAGATGATTGGATGATCTTGTGTCTTAGATTTGCTAGACATTGAGTGATGATTCTATGTCATTGATCTTGTGCTTGATGCTTCATACATTCAATTATTCCCCTATCTTATCGCTTCGTTGCTCGAGGCCGAGCAACAATCTAGTTTGGGGGTGTGATTAGGGTCATAATTGCATGTTTTTGCATCCATTTCTATATGGTTTTGATGTGCTTATGTTCATATTTGACCATAAAATGATATACTTTGTGCATTTAACCCTTTTTGGCTAGAATATTGTGATTATAGGTAGAAACGAGTAAAATAAGGAAGAAACGAGCAAAATTGAGAAAAGTCCAGATTTTTGGAGTCAAGCCAATGGAAGTAATTGTTATTCCATGATGAAGAGCTTTAAGATAGGATCGCAACGAAAGAAGAATCGAGTCAATCAGAGTTCTAGAACTCAAGATATGACGAAAACGAGGAGAGTCAAGCATGACCCGAGCTAAGGAATGGGATCGGCAGCAAGTCTTCTCGGATCGGCAGCAGCTAAGGCTACGATCGCGCGAGAAATCCCTGGAGCGGTAGCCGGAGGCTCGCGCCAGCTCGCGCGCGATCACGTTCGGCAGGGATCACGCCTTGGTTTGGCTTCTTGCAAAAGCGCGCGATCCCGCTGCCGATCACGTTCGGCAGCAGTGTTAAAAATCCGAAATTTTAGGGCTATTTTTTTATTTTTGCGCATTTAATGAAGGGCACTTTGGACTAAACATTATGGGCACTATAAATACTCCAAGGATCAGATTCTCAAGGCATCTATTCCATAATCTAGTTTAGAATCAAGTTCTTAGATTAGATTAGAGAGAGAAAGGTTGTTACTAGTTGGGTTCTTAAGATTTCTTCTTACGATTTCATTGATAACTTTAGATCTACCACTTGGATTGTTGATCCGTTTCCTCCTACATTCTCATCTCGACTAGAGCTACATTTCTATCTTTCGAATTTCAATTTCCATTGCCGGATTGTTAGATAGCATTTTAGAGGTAACTTGTATCTTTCCAATTCTCATTGTAATAGGTAATATCTTTAAATTTCTTGTATGATGATGATTGTTTCTAGCTTAATTGTTCTTTTGTTTACCAAATTAGCCATGTGCTAATTCCTTTATGTGTTGGTGTATGACTCCTATGTAGTAATGTGTTGATCATGTTGATCTTTTGAATGCTATGAGTTGTTGTATGATCAATTCTCTACATTGATGGATTGTATGAATGTTTGGTATGTATAATTGATTTCAAGGGCCACTAGGGAGTTAGTTTCATACGAGAGTAGAGATATTTTCCTACATCTTCATGTATTAAGGCCAATGCATGCTAAGTGTTTGCTATAATTCCTAAGATAGTGAGAATTATCATTAGTAAATTGGAAAGACATTTAAAGGCTTTGATGTGTATCTATGGAGACCTTTTTGCATGTTAGAGTGGCTACTCGATTGATTGTACAAAACCTCATTGCATGATTAAGGGATACTTCACCATGTGAAACATAGGATAGTACACTAGCACATATCTCTCATATTTGCTCACTTTGCAACCCAAGGTGATAGGTAGTTTACTCTTTTGACGCATTAGTAGACAATAGATACGTTTCCCCTTTATTGCTTTTTTAGTTTTCCAATTGAAACAACAAGTTTTCCTTACAAGACCCCGTCTCCTTTGGGTTCGATAAATATTAAACTTGGTCAAATTTGCCACGACAATTGCAAACACGTACACTTGCGTGAGGACACATTTCCATTGAACAATGATCTCTGCCTGATGGCAGATGATGAGGTATGTTCTTATGTCTCTTCTCCTGATCACGCACCTGAGCTTAGCTCAGACTCAGCAAGAGAGCTTGACCTTCAGCTCACCTTAGAGCAATTGATGGTTGACTTCTCAAGGCTGCAGGAGACTCATATTCACACAGTGGATGTGAATGCACAACTGAGTGGGGAGAATGATCGGTTAACTGAGCCTCTCAGAATGAGAGATACTGAGGAAGCCCTCAGATTAGTAAACCTCCAGGAAGAGTTGCTTCATGCTCGGAATAGGCATGATGAGACTCCAATAGCAGTTGAAAGGCTGAATGGTGTAATCAGCTCACTGACTGAGACTCGTGACACTAATCTGTTCCTTGCTCAGGAACAGCAGAAGAGGGATGTTCGAAACTGAGTGGTAAGAATGCCTTAGTGCTGAGTAAACTGCTTGGGATCTTGAGCTGATCTCAAAAGAGAATGCTCATAAAAAATTGGTGCTTCAATACACCACTGAGATTGAGGCCCTGAAAAAGGAAAATGGGCACCTTGAGGAAAAGCTGAAGAAGTTACACACATCTTCCCAAGTGGTTGATGAGTTAATAAATTTCTCTCAACTTACCGATGGTGCTAAAGCTGGGTTAGGCTATGATGCCTCAAAAGACCCAAAGGGCAAGAAGAAAAGAGGTGCTTCAGGGAGTACCTCTCTGAAAAAGTTAGTCCCTGCCCAATCTGATGACAAGGGCCCAAGTGTTGCTCACCAGGATATGGGCAAAGGGAAGTTGAAAGTGCCTGCTGAACTTATCAGGCAAAAGGCTGAGAGACCTAAGCCACAACCAAAAGGGAAGGCTAAGGTACCTCACCAGGAGCCGAGGAAGGACCAAGGGAACTCCAAGGCTCAGCCTAGGAACCCTGAGGCTGGAAAGAATTCTGCCCCAAGCACTTCTCAGGCTCAGCCTCAGAATGCTTAGGGAAGAAGGAATTCTGGTCAGAGGAGGCCTCAGGCAAGGCTGAGGAATACTGAGGTCCAGAGGCCTCAGACAGGGCACAGATCCCATCAGGAGCGTCCTAATCCTCAGAGGAGAAGGAAAAACCAGGTGGCCTCTGAAGGGCGATGGAGACCTGACTCCGATAACTCTCAAGCAAGACCTCAAGTGCCTAGAGGTCAGGCTCGAGCAGCTCCTTCCCAGGATAGACCTCATGCCAATGCACCCAGGCCAAGGAGGAACAAGAGGCCCGCCCCCAGGAACCAATCCAGGGCTCCTGAACCTCAGGCTGACACCCATACACCCTCAACTTCCCAGGCGCAAAGGAAGAAGAGGACTGTGTATGTTGATCTTTCAGGGAGACAGGTTTACACTTCTGATGCCATCAGAATTGTTAAACAAATCTGGATCCCGAAGGGTATGGCTGACACTGTAGGACCCATTACGAGATGGGTACCTGAGGCCTGATTCTTTTCAGGTCGCTGTGGGCTACAAGAAAAGGAAGGAGGATTTGATGAATGACTGGTACTTAGACTTAGGGTGTTCCAGGCACATGACCGGATTTTGTGATCTCCTTCAGGACTACGTAGCTCAGGAAGGCCCGCAGGTAACCTTTAGTGATAACTCTAAGGGTTTCACAACAGGATTCGGTACCCTTGTTATTGGTTCTGTGAGAGTGCTTAATGTATCCTATGTTGAGGGTCTTAAGTATAACCTGCTTTCGGTCAGTCAGTTTTGTGACCGAGGATATAGTGTAGAGTTTACTTCTAACATATGCCTTGTGAAAGACAAATCTACACAGCAGGTTATGATTACAGGTGTCAGGAGAGGGAATGTATATTTTACTGATTTTGAGAGCAGCTCTCCTGAAACTTGGTTGGTCGCTAAGAGCTCATCTGAGCTCAGTTGGCTTTGGCATAAATGCCTGAGTCACTTAAACTTCAAGATTATTAACAATATTTCTCGACTTTGTCTTGTAGAGTGTCTAACTAATGAAGTTTTTAGCAAAGACCACGTGTGCGGAGCATGTCAGGAAGGCAAGCAAACCAAAGCTTCATTTAAAGAGAAAGATGCCTTCTCAACTGACAAAGTGCTTCAGCTCCTGCACATGGAACTCTTTGGTCCGATTACTCCTGTCAGCATGAATGGTAGAAAATATACCCTTGTTGTTGTTGATGATTATTCCAGGTACACATGGGTTATTTTCTTGCTGAACAAGAAGGAGACTAAGGTCAAGCTTCCAGAGTTACTCAAGAAATTGAGTACTGAACAGGGTCAGAGCATCGTCAGGATCGGATCAGATCGGGGAACAGAGTTTATTAACTCTATTATAACTGGTTTTTATACTGACCTTGGTATTGCTCATGAGACTTCTATAGCTAGGACCCCTCAGCAGAATGGGGTAGGTGAGAGAAGGAACCGGACCCTGAAGGAAGCTGCCAGGACCATGTTGGCTGAGTCAGGACTGCCCAAGAAGTACTGGGCTGAAGCAATCAACACTGCTTGCTACACTCAGAACCGATCTATGCTGAACAAACAACATGCTCAGACACCTTATGAAACGTGGAACATAAGGAAGCCTCGCATCTCCTATTTCCACATTTTTTGGTGTAAGTGTTTCACCCTGAACATTGGGAAAGACCAGCTTAAAGCCTTTGATAGCAAGTCTGATGAGGGAGTTTTCTTAGGATACTCCTAAGTCAGCAAAGCTTTTAGGGTATATAATTGTCGGACCCTTTGTGTGGAGGAAACACCTCATGTTGTGTTTGATGAGATTGCATCAGTGAGTAGAAAACAGGTTCCAAGTCCTGACAGTGAGGGGGTTACCAAGAGGGTGACAAGACTGAGCCTGAAGAACCCTGATTTCAAGGTCAAATTTGTGAATGCTCCCAAGGGATGGGATGATGATGACAATCAGGATGGACCTTAGGCTAACCCTCAGCAAGCCCCAGCCTCGAAAAATGTTGAGTCTCAGACGGAGGCACAGACTCAACCTGAGGTACGTACTGTCGGTGATCATGCTTCTGCACCTGAGACAGTTACTGAGTCCAACTCTGTAGGGGGAAACAATGTCCCTGATATTGTGCAACCCTTAGGGAATGACTCATTGTCCCCTATTCTTGCTCGTTCCGCTTCTTTGCCTGTCATTGTCGAGACTAACATTTCAGGATCAGGTGAGGGAACATCAGCAGCTCCCTGTGCGGCCGTCAGCAGGAGGCGGTGGCTAGATGATCACTCATTGGCTGATATCATTGGTGATATCAATGAGGGGGTCAGGACAAGGTTGTCCTTTAGCGAGAGTGCTATGTTTTGTTGTTTCCTGAGTGATCAGGAACCTAAGAGCATTGAAGAAGCTCTTGCTGACCCCAACTGGATCCTAGCCATGCAGGATGTGCCCAATCAGTTTGAGCAGAATCCGGCTTGGTAGTTAGTTGAGAGACCTAGGCGTCAACATGTTATTGGCACCAAGTGGGTCTTCATGAACAAGAGGGATGAGAAGAATGTTGTTGTCAAGAAAAAGGTCAGACTAGTGGCTAAGGGTTACTCTCAGGCCGAAGGGATCGACTATGATGAGACCTTTGCTCCAGTTGCAAGATTGGAAGCAATCAGGTTGTTCTTGGCCTATGCAACATTTAAGAAGTTCAAGGTGTATCAGATGGACGTAAAGAGTGCCTTTCTACTGAACGAGGAGGTTTATGTGGAACAACCTCCAGGGTTCGAGGTTGGTGACAAGGTATATCACCTGAGGAAAGCTCTTTATGCACTGAAGCAAGCCCCCAGGGCTTGGTATGATACACTTTCCCAGTTCCTGATAGACCACGGGTTCGTGAAAAGAATAGTGGACAAGACCCTCTTCAGGATATCCGAAAGGGAAGACATTCTCTTGGTTCAAATTTATGTGGATGACATAATATTTGGGTGACTTAACCTGAAGCTTTGTGAGAAATTCTCCAAGCTGATGACGGGGAAGTTTGAGGTGTCAATGATGGGAGAGATGAACTTCTTTTTAGGTCTTCAGATGAGGCAAACTGACTTCGGAATCTTCATAAATCAGTCCAAGTATGCGAGGGACCTGATTCAGAAGTTTGGGGTTCAGTCCAGCAAAGTCTCACGCATTCCCATGAATACAAATGAGAAGTTGGATCCTGACAAGGAGGGGACCTCAGTAAATCAGACTGAATATAGGGAACTGATAGGATCTTTGTTGTACCTGACTGCAAGTCGTCCTGACATCACCTATGAGGTCGGAGTTTGTGCAAGGTATCAGTCTAATCCGAAGAAAAGTCATCTACAGAGTGCCAAAAAGATATTGAAATACCTGAAGGGTACAGTCAACTTAGGACTTTGGTATCCCTCTGATGACAACCTAGAACTGACTGGCTATTCATATGCAGATTGTGGAGGTTGTAGGCTTGATAGGAAATCAACCACAGGCACATGTCAGTTTCTAGGGATCAAACTGATCTCTTGGTTTTCCAAGAAACAAACAAGTGTTGCAACGTCTACTATTAAGGCTTAGTATATGGCGGCAGACAGTTGTTGCTCCCAGATCCTTTGGTTGAAGCAACAACTGAGAGACTACCAAGTTGAGGTCACTGATGTCCCAATTTATTGTGACAATAATAGTTCCATTGCCATATCCCAAAACCTAGTCTTACACACCAGGTGTAAGCATATAGACATCAGGCATCACATTATAAGAGATCATGTTGAGAAGAAGGATATAAGGATGGAGAGGATCCCTACTGACAAGCAGAGAGCTAACGTCCTGACTGAGGCTTTGCCTGAAACCAGGTTTGTTGAGCTGTCAGTAGAGTTAGGACTTCTTGACCCAGGAGTAGATGGTTCAGTATGAACCTCAGTTCAAGATCGAACAAGGTGGTTAGGAGGAATGACTAACTCAGGATCAGGTTGCAAAAAGATGGATGGCTTTCAGGGGGAACAGACATCAGATTTGGATCTTCAGGTTCTGGACACAGAGCTCAGGGTTTGTCACCCTGATCGGGCTCAGAGGTATCAGTCAGGTTTCTATATCTGACTGACTGGTATGTATTATTGAACCTTTACTTTAATTATGGCCTGCTTGCATCACTTCTGATCGTGTTTGACACCACATCAATCACAGGGTTTTAAACTCTCATCCCAGCCGTTCATTTATTATTCAGTTTTATTAAATGCAATTATTGGAATTTATTTCAAACATGCTCTGACAAGCATTAAATGCAAGTGTGGGCGGGAACAGTTTTCTATAAAGTTTGAATAATTAGCTTTGAAAACTGAATTTGGTAAAGTTTTTATTCCGGATATACCCCTTCATCTAATCCGTTGAATTTCAAAAGACTTTCAATCAAATTCGTCCATTAAAACTGAACCTTTGGGTATAAAAGGAATATGTGTTCACTTTGCACAATTTACGCACTCATATTTCCCTAACCCAAATCTTTCTGCAATATTCTCTATCTTTCTATACATCAATGGCTTCCACCACCACAAAACCTTTCATGACAGCCTCAGAAGTAAAGAAATTCCATGCTGCCCTTTCTGCTGTTGAATCTAAGATCACTTTCGATTGGCTGATTGGTTTCACTCATTGATCATCCATCAAAGAGTTGAACCAAGTTTATGGAGCAATCAACACAGCTGGGCTCTTGGACTTTGTTTCGAAGAAACCTGCAAAGACATGTGAACATCAGATTGTGGTCTTCTACACAAATCTGAAACTGAATGATGCAGGGGAGTGGGAATCAGTGATTCCACTCAGAACGATAATGGAGAAGGAAGTGAAGAAGATCGTTCAGCACTTCTTTGAGAAGGTGAACGTCTGAGTGTTGATCAGAAAAACATATAATCTCCCTCATTCCACTATTGATGAGGAGCTGTCAGATCCTGCCATGTATAGGTTCAGCAAGGAGCAAGGATGTGCTGATACCTACCTGATTGTTCCTCAGGAGATTTTTGGAAAAATGAACAAGAAATTGTTCAAACCGGAGTACAAACTGATGATCGAAGTAGTAGTTCAGAGCATCATGGGGTTTGTGGAAGGGCTGGAGCAGGTGTCTCAGCCTAAGATCAGGGTAATGGCTGTTGTGGTGGAGAATGCCAGGGTGGACTAGGAGGAGTATTTCCTCCAGAAGTTGGTGCTCGAGGAAAAGAAGAGTGAGAGGGATGGAGATCAGATCATCCTAACAAAGAACCCTCACTTCGGTTCCAAACTCTCTGTGATGCTCCAAAATCTGAAGTTTGGAGATGTTGACAAGGAGGGGCTTGTTGACCTCAAGGACAAACACATCCTCTATCAGAATGATGCTGACACTATCAAGAGGATGAAAGATACGGAGATCAAGAGGGTTTCCAAAGGAAAAGGGAAGGGCAAGGCAGCCAGCTCAGCAGCTCAGAAGGAGCCGGCCAAGTCAGGGCCAAAACGGGTCACAGTAAAGGGCATTCAAGTCACTGACAAGAAGATTGTGCTTCATGATTCTGAGATTGAATCGGATGTCCCTGAACCAAAAACCATTCCAGCTGCCAAATCCAAGAAGTCAGCATCGACTCCTTCAGTAACCCCTGTTACTGAAACCCCAACTGAGCCGGAGGTGGCTCAGGAAGATGAGAGCATGCCTCAGACGGAGGATGCTGAAGTTGAGGGGGAACAGGCTGCTCAAGAGCCTGTTCAAGAGGATCCTGTGATGCAAGTGGTGCAGAATTTTAGAGTGGAGGCTCAGGTTGAGCCCAGTGGAGAAGTTGAGGTGGAGGTGTTGGAAGAGGAACGTGAAGGTGAGGAGGAGGATGATGAAGAGGTTGTCCCTGAGGGACAAGGAAGTTCAGATGCTGGGGATGAAGAGCATTAAGAGGTCGAGGGGATGGAGGCTCAAGAGGAGCTCCAGGATGAGGATGTGGAAAATAATCAAGGCAGGAATTGGACTGTCTCAAATGATGCTAAATTTGAGCCAGAGCATCAGGAGGAAGATCAGGAAGAAGTCGCTCCACCACAAAAGCTGACACCTTTTGAGATGGACGCGCAATCTCAGGCCAAAAGGTTCATCAATCAGCATCTTCCAGATCTGGATTCCTCTTATGCTGAAGAGGTAATGAAGCTCAGGGTCTTGGTCATGATGCGAAGGGCATCTATCACAGAAGTTACTTCGCTGATCGAGGCAAAAGGTGTGGAGTACCTCAGGGATCAGGAGCAACTCGTCCTCGACAGGTTTGGTCTTTGAACTTATGCCCAAGTAATTACTAAAGAAGATTTTTTCAGGGTTGTTCGAGCCAACAATCCCCAACCCAACCCCTCCATGGAACTGGCGGTAGTTCCAGTTGGTGTGGCAGGTGCAAGCACAGGACCAGTTGCACAGGCCGATGAAGCACTCCCCAGGGTCAGGACTGCTGAGGCTCCAGGAGAGGCCCCGGTTGTGGTTTCCAAAAAGGCCACAGGAAGGAAGAGGAGGCACCGGACCATCTCAGTGGGAGTTTCACTGATAGGCCGGAGCATTATCAGCAAGATCTACCCTCAGCAAGAGAAGTACAAGAAGCTGGCGAAAAAATTCTCGGATGCAAGGAAGGAAGACTCTGATCGCTTCCTGAGCATTGAGACCAGAGATCTACTGAACTTGCCACAATCTCTGGCCAAGTGCAAAGTGCAATAGACTCAACTCTCCGCGCCCTGGATGGGAGGATCAGGGAACTGATTGCTGAGGCATGGAAGGGACAAGTGGCCCAACTCAGGGAAGTGGCTAGGGAAGAAGCCCAGGCAGAGGATGCGTCTCTACTGAGGAGGATCAGTGAGAACTTGAGGAGTTCTGATGAAGTATGGCAGAAGTCCTTCTCCAATCTGATGACTGAGTGTTCCAGTCAGAAGAAGGAGTTGGCCACCATGAAGTCAAAATTCGACAATCACCTGTCTGAAAGCATGGTCAAGGCAGAGAGGACTGATGCACTGGCTTCTGACCTGAAGGTAGCTTCGACAATCACCTGTCTGAAAGCATAGTCAAGCTCCAGCTCCTATGCAAGTAAGTGTTGTTGAAAGTCTTCCTCCTCCTACTACATCTACTCAAGAAGAAGTGAATTATATGGGTGGTCCTCAATACAACAATTCGTTTTCAAATAATCAAAGGTCATATGTTGCTCCACCTTTTAGACAACAAGGAAGTCCATATCCGAATCAAGGAAATCCTCCTTACAACCTTAATAGAAGGCATGAGAATTTTTCGTACTCCAATCCTAAGGGGGCAATCCAATTGCCACCCGGGATTGATCCGGGGTCAAAGCCGCCTAACAATGAGGGTAAGGGGAGTGTGGAAGACACCTTGGCGCTGATTTTGAAGAACATGGAAGATATGAGAGTGGAATTTAGAAAGATGAATGGTGAGACGAACAAAAAGTTTGATGACTTGTATGCTTCACAAGGAAATCAAATCAAGTGCTTGGAATTTCAAATGGGGGGCAAATTGCTTCATCCTTAAGCCCACAAGTGAATAAAGGTAAGTTCCCTTCTACAACCGAAATTAATCCTCGTGAGCATTGTAATTCAATTTTGTGTGTGGAGGTTGCAAAGGAGGTTGTAGGGAATTGCCCTTTAAAAATGTTTCATGATGAGATGGTGGAGGAAGTATTTTGTTGTGAGAATGCAAAATTGGTAAAGAGTAATGAGAAAGGCTTGGGGGTAGAAGATAAGGTGATGAAGAAAGAGAAGGAAAAGAAAGAAAAAATTAAGGGATTAGATAAAATAGGGAGTGTGGGAAGAAAGGTGGAAGAAGGGAAAGTGAAAAAGGAGGTGAAGGTGGAAATTTCAAAAGAAATGAAAGATAACCTTGATGATCAATTCAAAAAGTTCTTTGAACTTTTCAAGAAGTTATATTCAAAGATGCCTTTTCATGAAGCTATCGAAGAAATGGTTAAGCTCACTCGTGAGAGTAGTGAGTTGATACTAAATCATTTACCACAAAAGCTTAGAGATCCGGGGAGTTTCACATTGAGTTGCCATATTAAAGAGAGCAAGGAAATGAAGGCCTTATGTGATTTGGGCACAAGTGTGAACATGATGCCATTATCTATTGTCAAAAAGTTGGGCTTGCATGACTTGAAGCCAACAAAAATGAATTTGCAAATGGCCGATGGTTCTAAAGTAAGACCAAGAGGAGTTATAGAGGATGTGGTCGTTCATGTTAGTAAGTTCATTTATCCAGTTGATTTCGTTGTGCTAGATATTGAGGAAGATTTTGGGAGTCCTATCATTTTTTGGAGACCTTTTCTTGCGACGTCGAATGCTTTAATTAATATTAAGCGAGGAGAGGTTACTCTTG